>CAWVQL010000311.1:0-30625 GCA_963932265.1 Thymelicus lineola | reverse complement strand
ACATACGTATATTTATCAATAAGCGTATTATAACTTGACGCGAGTAAACTCATTATATTTACTCGTTTTATAAACTTTGTTGCGTATGAATTTGCTTATTAAGTAATAACATAAGTGCCAAACTTTTTCCAATACTTACGCAGGAACCGAGTTGAATGAGTGAGAATAAGTTCAATATAAGCAATGAATTACCAATTTTACTCAATAACTGAGTCATGAGTTTCCCAGCCTTTACTCTTTCAGTAGCCTAAGTTTGTTCATTACGCAACGCTGTAAGAAACTTTTTGCCATTTGGGAGCACTCTGAAGTAGCAAATGAGAAATTGTTCAAATCGTTTCTTTGAAATTGTAGATTTTGACACACATTCATCATGTGTTATTACATGCTGTTGATGTAAACAATGAATTGTAATTGGCTTCTAGTGGATACTGGTCCATTAAAGGCATTCTTAATAACCAATAAGTAAACTACCACTTCGCTTTCTCCTCTCCTAATAGCTCCAAGGTTCTAAGGAGAACACCTAAGGACAATGCACATTAACTTTGAAGTACTCTAGAATTATATTCACTAGCAATCACCCTTCAAACTACGCCACTCTACTAATTAAGAGTTGATTAACTCAGGCCCATTACTTATGATCGATACAAGGATCCGGCTTAGGAACGCTTCCTCTGTTAGAATTAATTATAGAGGTTAAATTTAGGGTTAAAGGGCTTCTTCTATCCTCACATAATTCGGTCGCAAGTATGGAGACGTCGTTAATAAAATTTTCTGACTCCTTTTTAACCGGCAACAAGTTGGCGATTACTTGTGTGTTGAAGATGTTAATGACGTCCATGGACGACGATGACCATTTACCTTCTTTGAAAATGACAATTCTGGTATGAGATTTAATTATTTTTGTGGTAGGTTTTAAAATCTGAATGTAATATTTTATAATTAAAAATATTTTTAAAGAAAATATTATAAAAGCAACGATTTCTTCATGAATTTCATTTCTTACTTTATAGTTTTAATAATGCCATACACAGTTATGTTTGATAGTGATATTGTAACTAATTATTCAGTGAATGATAAGAAAGAAAACTTTTCGAAGCTGATGTCAGATAGAAACTTTCAGCGCGTCATTCCTATCTTTAGTCGTTACTCTTTTGTTAGATAAGAAAATAAAACGGTTTCTTATCAAGCAATTCGGTGACAAATTGATGGCTATTATTTTGTCGCCTGTATGCGGGCCTTCAAGCTTAATAAAGGAGATCATACATTATCTTTGCTTTGCACTGTCAAAACATATTTCATATTTAATTTACTGAAACATCAAAGACAGTTCTGAAATATAATATAATAAGATATTCAGATTGAAATTAGAATTAATATTGGGACATTATCAAACTAGGTTGTGTGCACGATATTTGTAATTAATGCCTGTGGCTATTAATTTAATAGCATTCTTAATTTAAATAAACCCGAAGGTTGAAAAAAGGTCTCAGGTGCACGTTTTAATTTCAGAATATCTATCACCGTCGTGCTTCATCGTCAGAATTCTACGTCACGTTATTAAATTATCGTCCGATTCATTTTATTTATTATCCGATTATCTACTTTTGTAATAAAGGCATGTATGTAATTGCAGTTTCGTTTACTTAAAAAATCATTTATTAAATTCGTCTTACTCGTAGCTTCAAGTTTCAGTATACCTTTAAAATTAACATATTCACAAACATGCCCGTTCAGTCTAACTTGTTTTAAGCATGAACGTTTAACGTTCATATAGTTTTTTCCCATTTATTTAATTTTATTCTTTACAAGGAAACTTACTTCAAGAGCGTTCGTACAATGGCGAGCTTATCTCTGAATGAGATCTCCTCTAGCCATCCCACTTGGTATGAGAAAAAATATATGACGAAGATATATGGTGTGTGTTCTTAGCTACCGTTTTTATATTGTATTGTTAGTCAAATAGTTTCATGTCCGTTCTTTTGTTTAAATAATAAAAGATGTTGTTTTTAATATTGCACTTAGATTTCATTACCAACGTATTTTAAAGGATTTTTAAATGGTTTTATTTAGCTTGCCCTATTTGAGTCAATTTGAATCAAGATGAACATGGACAAGACGAAAATCATGTTGAATGTCCATATCACAACCGTACCGGTTGTTGTTGACGGCGCTGCTCTCGAAGTTGTAGACGAATACAATTACCTGGGACAGGTGATCCACATGGGTAAGTCCAACTTCGAGAAAGAAGTTACTCGTAGAATCCAACTCGGATGGGCTGCGTTCGGGAAACTGCGTCATATCTTGTCGTCCAAAACACTACCTCAGTGCCTGAAGTCGAAGGTGTTTGAGCAGTGTGTGTTGCCAGTGATGACATACGGATCCGAGACGTGGTGCTTTACTATTGGACTAATCCACAAGCTCAGAGTAGCGCATCGGGCTATGGAGAGGGCTATGCTTGGTATTTATCTACGTGATCGAATCAGAAATGAGGAGATCCGTAGACGAACAAGGGTAACCGACATAGCTCAAAGAATTATCCGGCTGAAGTGGCAATGGGCTGGCCACATAGTGCGAAGGACCGATAACCTTTGGGGAAGAAAGGTCCTCGAATAGCGCCCACGTCTTGGAAAAAGGAGCATAGGACGCCCCCCGACCAGGTGGACTGACGACCTGAAGAAGACAGCGGGCATCCGCTGGATTCAGAAGGCTCAGGACCGGTCAGAGTGGCGCAAATTAAGGGAAGCCTATGTCCAGCAGTGGACTACACTCAGGTTTGGCTCCAGTCGAGGGAACTCCTTACTGGGTTCGATTCCCAGCGTGGCGGAAATTTGAATGATGAGTTTGAATTTCTGTTCTTGGTCTGGGTGTGAATGTCCTTGTCTTGTGTGTTGTCCATGGCACCCACGACACAGGGAATCCTAGTGTGGGGCTATGAGTGTGAAGCGTTATTTATTTATTTATTTATTTAATGGTCAACAGTACAGTCCAAAGTTTTTCTTCAGTATCTACATTGACAGTATAAAACCGTGCATTTAGTTTTTTAAACTATTACTTGTCTATGTGGATAAATCGAACTTACCTACTACCAGATATTAATATATTTAGGACACTGTCCATTATTATTATTATTTCAGACTATTTTGACCAATTTAGTGTTGATATTCAATCGAATAGTTCTGTTATCTAAGTACCATGTAAATTAAAGTTTCTTCCTACATTACATCATAATAAAAAATATTTTAAACTTAATAAAAAATATATCACCGTGATATACATACCTATTACAGTTTAGTTTTTATAATAATATATCTTACATACTGAGTTGTTTTGATTAGATTTAATCCTCGTCTAAAAAATGCATGTCTAATATTCCAAGGTACATTCCACGTGCATACAATAACTCAGCATCAGCTTTCAGTAGATGTATTCACATTCAGTTTTTTGGATCCGTCGAAAACTGTTATGATACTCTCGTGTTCACCGACTTCGACGTTTCCAATCAATTTAATGTATTTTGAGGATAGGAAATGAGGTCAAACTTTTTTTATGGTTTGTATTCTACGCTTCCAATAATGTTGTTTCAACATTAACAGTAAAATTGGTATCCATATACGTAATAACTAGTGTAACAGAGCTTTGAATAAAAGCTGACTTCTACTTGTGGTACACCTTTCTGTATGCGTTTCCTTTGAACGTTTAATATAGGTAGGGTATTTTATCCGTCTGGCTACTATCCTCCTTTGAAGATTGACCATGTTCAGTACGTGTTTCCGTCGCAAAGTCAGGAAGACAGTAATAACATGGAAATTTTGCTTCTTTTTCGGTTAACAAAATGCATTGGCCACCATGCCCACTACTTAGTAAGGGTCCTCTTTTCTTGGGTAGGCCTAGGTCATATTTCATGGCCAACCAATTATCGGAAGTTTTCATGCCGACCTAAGGCCTTCGACATGGATTAACGACTGTTTTCTTACGATAACAATCGTTATCGACGGTTTTACGATAGTTTTAGGGTGCTATGCAGCTATGCTACGAAGATGTGAAATCTACGCTACGAAAATATGTGACGGTTTCCACAAATACTAAACTATGTAGCTGTGCGAGGAAAAATGCGATGCTCGAGCTATGCTATGTATCGATAGTAGGGAAGCGGCGCGGCGAGGGCGGCACGGTGATGGGAGATCCACTCGCGACGGCCCAAAGCAGGCATCCATCGCACGCATCCATAGCACGCATCTATAGCACGCATCCATAGCACGTATCCTTCCATATAAAAAACATATCTTAGTTGAATCCGTTTCCACCAGTGCTAAGCTATGTGCACCAATGAATAAGATTGGTGGATATTAAACGCATCCATAGCAACGTAACATAGCACATCTCTTTTGGAAAAGCAGCCTTACGCACGGGAATATCCACTGTTGCCTCGGTCGATCACTTATCGACACAAGCTATTGGACATGCACGCTTCTCTGCATAGTATTTAAATTACATTAGACGTACTAATGTCACGATGTAAAATAAAAAAGTCTGTGGTGAATATTTTGATACATCTACACAATAAAAGTTTTATATGGCTGTATTAGCGCAAAACGGACACATTTTTATGCTAAGCATATAAGTAAATGAGAGAAAAATAACATTGTATAGAATTTTCCATCCCGAATAAAGAGATCATGTTGATTTAACTCACACAGTGAGAAAGTTACTCATGAAAGTTGTATGTTACAAATTGTTTTTGTATTATTTATCACAAAACCTCTATAATTTGGCACGAATCCAATATCACGTAGATATCTTCACCAGCTCTTTGTTGGGTGGTTCTATCAATATTATCGGTCTTAAAGCTTCTGTTTGTTTTATGGGAAATAAATCAAGCTTTATACAGAAGCAATTTGTTCGTTTTTTATGTTCTGTCATGACAATGACATATTTACGCTCGATTCATTTTATTATGCATCGCGCTGAAATTAAATGTTGAACTTTATATTGTGGACCCTACATAACGTAACCTGTGTGTTGTTATTTCATAATTCTGTCTGTTTTCATGTATTATGGAAAATGAAGATTGCCAACTGATGTAACAGAAAAATACCCGTGCATATTTGGAGTAAAAATGAAGTTCATTCAGTTAGTCGTATATGGTTTCATGATCACGATTTTGTTAAAAATATAATGGTTAAGTAACTATAATATTCACTATCATACTTAGTCAATAGTAAGGCTTTGTTAAAGAATATTAGATTTCATGTATAATGTATGTAGCATACATTTTTACATTAAATATTGATATCATGTAACGTTATCATTAGTTAGATTGTGTTTAATCTTTAAGTTTATGGTACTGGGGAATCAGATCAGATCAGAATCAGAGCGAATTTCTGCTATAAAGTTGCTTTTTGTTTAATGAAATATTGCAGGCTTAACTTTGCCATTATAGCATATAGTTCAACGGACAAACACTTAATCAACTTAATTCATGAATGCACACTATATTATCCTGGTTAGTTATAATTACCACTGCTGGGAGTTTGCGCTGTAAGTACTGAGCGGGAATTTACTTCAGTCAATATTAAGGTAATGATAGTCTGGTGGTACTATAGCCTAACCCCCTTATTCATTAAAACATGTTACGTTTTAGAAGTCTTATAAAATATTTTGTTTCTTTCACTCTTATGAATAACGATAAACATAAAACATGCTCGTATTACAACAGTGCAAAAGCTAAAATAGGTTTACTAAATGTTTATAAATAAGGCCGTTAAAAGACACAGATTTCACTTTTAAGCGCACCGTCAATGTTATGAATATTATGTATATTGCAAATTAATTAAATCTCTTGATTTTTATTTAGAGGTCCAGTCTGCCAATTTTGGAGAACGTGGATGATTATGGCCTCAGTCCCCTTAAATATGTACAGAGATTTAAGACCAACAATGGACTGCTAGTATGGGATAATAATGATGTAATTACTAAATGATAATGGCAATAGGATAATCATAAATCGTTAAAACACTTTGGACAAAACTCTTCTAGTTAACACCAAATGTGCTGTCTATGTTTACCTGATTATGTATTAGAAATAAAACACAAAATAGTTTTCAGTGCTACAATACACTCGCTCACTGGACGGCTAGGTGGTGAATGCCTTGTGTGTGGGTAGTGCAGATACTCATTTATTATTATATATCGAAATCTTTTCTGTGAACTAAAATTTATAAGACTTATAACATTTATAAAGAATAAACTTCAATCCTACCTTATGTACAGAGATGTTGTGACCTGAAAAGTAAAGCTTTAGCTTAGGTAAACCCTATTCATACCCGCCTGAAGAGCCTAGATCATAACAATCGAAAAAGTCGGCCATCCTCGCAATTCAACGCCTTCGTATTTGATAAGAAAGGACGAAGAACGTTTTGTCCCTTAGAGATAAAATTAATGGAGGTAGGGACGATTATATTTTCAGATGTAAATATTACGCAAAATAACTTACAAAATCGTATTCACATTCAACAGTAATTCTATTTCGGTTTTAGGTAAAATGAACGGAATAAAAGGGTTTTATGAAACTTATTTATAGTCCCGGAAAACACGAATAAAGCCACTACGCATTTTGGGTTTGAAGAATAAACTTAATACAAATTTTTAACCATGGTTCTGTTGCAAAACAATATTATCGTAATGAATTTTCATTTCAACAAAATCCGTTTGAAACAAAAAAAATCTTTTTAGTTTTCTTTACGCAGTCGGGTTTTTTTTTAATTATTATTTGTTTATTTTAAACTTTTTAGTTAGGATTCATTGATTTCTATATTAAACGAAAAAATTCGCAATGTTATAGGTATATCGCAAATATCATATCATTAAAAGAGTTAATAAATTAGCGAAAATAATTATTTAAACAACTTTAAATCATTATATCCTAAACTATTACTTAAAATGAAAAATGATGACAGGAACCTAAAAATCATTTTTAAATAACTATTTAACGATACCCCACTCGATAGGTTTTGAAAAAAATTTGAAGACAAAATATTGCGCTGAAAATCGGCCATTTAATTTTTTTTAATTATTTTTATATACCCAGTGTCACTCTGATAAAATTAAGATGAATCTACTTAGTGCTAGTTCACGTTGAACGCGCGGACGCGGCGGCGGGTGCGAGCGCGGTAGACGAGGCGAGCTCCTGTTCACATTGCCCGCCAAGCGTTTTCGCGAATGTGACGTGTTGTCAGAGGTTGAAAAGGTGAACGACGATCATTTATTTTTAACCGAAAATGCATACCTAAAGTGGGACATGATAAAAATTAGAATTGGTGTGCACGGATTGTGACATGCAAGCCGTTTGACGCTTTCCTTGGTACTGAATCGGGATTGTATTTGGTGTTTTACTCGTACCTGAGTACCTGACGTCGCAAGTGAAACGCGCACTCCGCCGCTAGTTCGACGTGAACACATGCAAACATCTCACGCGTTTGATGTTGACGCGAGCGCACCGCACGCGCCTGTCGCTAACTTGCCCGCTACTTAGACCGCACGTACGTTTTGTACGTGAACACTTTGATATCACATCATATATTTGATATTTCGTGACCGCGCCCGCCACCGCGCCCGCCAGTCAACGTGAACAAGCACTAACGGCACCTCTCAAGCTGAAATCGATCAAGCCGTTTAGGCTACAGAGCGTGCCAAAGAAATACATATACACACATACTCGAAAAACATAACCCTCCTTCTGGCGCAGTCGGGTAAAAACAATAATTAAGGAAGATTGGAGCTAATCGTATATGTCTTTCCTTATCAAACAGCTGGAATTGTAACAGATACAGAGAGAGAAGAAAGGAATGTTCTTACTCCCAGTCTTTCTTTTTCTTAAATCGCGTTAACACCGTTTCATTTTATTTCAATACGAGTAAAACAATAGAGTTCAATAACTGCCCTAATAAATTTTAAAAGTTGATTTATCTTCTGAGATCGGACCGTTCTCAAGACAATACATAGTTATTTATAAATTAAGTAATCTACTTAGCCAATAATTTTATTATTTTAGACTGTTACCTCTAGAGTACACTGTAGGTATCAGTGTAGGAATCGTAAATCCGTCTCATCTATTAAGACATATCGGAGGCAGGGTGGAATAAAAACTTCCGATACTTTGGTTGGCCAATCACTAATCAGCACTGGAACAGTGAAGCATTGGAATGTGCTCTAAACCGCCTAAATTATGAGTAGGATGCGTCTGTAGTGGGCCAATATTAGATTGAATCCAATATAATGTAAGGAATGCTATTGTTTACACCACTATTAAGTACTCTGTGGTTTACATGGTTCTTTATCTTGGATTAAAAGGCGATGTCAGACTGTCATCGTGACTGACAGTCTGACAGTTGTCATTTTGATAGGAGTGAGCGAGTATTTCATTTGCTAACAATTTACCCATTCAAAGATTCTTTAAGAACCTTCCTTTCATTCGTTCGCTCAATCATTGGTTTGGTTCGTTGGACACGAGAGCAGCATTTGCTGAACGAGCCTAGTCTGGTCAAGTACATATCTTGGGAGGATAGTGCCATACTGCTGGAGTGAGTACAGGTCAATATATTCTTATATTCCTTTTGTAAAATGTAATTGAATATACTAAATTAATGTTAATATTAGAAATATGAGATGGGCAGAAAGTTTAAGCGTAAAATTAATCATGTCGTGTACAAACATTTCAAATAAAAGTGAATGTTAAATAAATAGTTTATCATTTATTATACTACCTCTTTTATCTCAGAAGTGCGATCGCGAGTTATTCGTCTTTTACTTAATTAAAAAGAAAAATAACTCGTCTGCCATACCCACAAGATATTTCCGTACATAATTTTTTTTTTGCATACCCTCATTATCTATCTTCTTTGAATGTTTTCTGCCCATCTTGGTCTAGCAATCTAAATTAAGTGAAAAGATTCATTTACTAGTAATTCCAAACGTTTTATCATTGGAATAGTATAAAGATTGAAGGTAAGTGAATATACTCGTAATGTCAGCTTTAGTTCTAAGGAGTACCAAAGCAGTGATCAATTAGTATCAACGATTTTTTTACTACCCTATCTTCATAACAGCGCAAATAGATCACGATCTCAAATTCATTCTGGCGAAATGGTTACCATGCCAGACCCCTTTGAAATAGTTCTGGGTTCGATTCCCAGTATGATAGAAATTTGTATTATGAAGTTATTATTTGTCTGTGTGTGTGCTAACGACGGGAACCACGACACGGGGAACCCTTATGTGGGGCGATGAGTGTGGAGTTTGGAGGTTATTTATTGTTTAACGGCTTATGCTATTGCATTTCCTAAAAGGGATATATCCATGAACTCGAACGGCGATTGCTTAGCTTTCACTTGGCTTTTCACTTGGCGTATCTGCTTATATTCGGCGTTCATGCTGATTGCTGATACTTTTCACGAACTTATGTACAACGTTATTCTTTGTATATACAAAAACCGACATACATGTAAAATATTTTCGTCTAAATATTCTACGTAAAAAAAAAAAAAATTCAAAGGTATATAACGAAAACTCACAAAGTTACAAGCTTGCTGTGTTACTCCATTGTCCCCGCATAAACATGGTTATCGAGCATGCGGCCCGTGTAGATGCGCGCACGCCGCGGTTTTCCAAACCATCTTGGCGTGTCTTAAAAATTTTAATCACCATTAATTATAATTATTAGTTAAATCATTTTTTATCGTCAATCACTCGCACATACATTGATAATTGTTTAAAATGTCGATGTTTTGCACTGGTGTCCAACTCGTAACATTTTTAAAATATATTTTTAGGACAAAATATAACATGGTGTAAAATTAGTGCGATTGACTCAGTTACCGATTCTGGACTTTTAGATATCGTATATACTGATAATAACGTATATCATGCGCTTCTGCCATTATATAACTTAGACTCGTAATCAGTCACTACTGCAGCTGAGAAATAATTATAATAGCCGTACATGAACATGCATGGAATTAAAAGAATAATTGACTTTTATTCCCTGGCTGGCTGTTTAGTCTGAAATATCGAGTGCAGTTTAACTTCCATATATATTTTTTATTACTAATCGGCTTGTTATAATGTAATTCTGATTTAATGATAAAACTGAATGGCTAAGATTATATTTTAGAGATAACATATAACAGCGCAAGTAATCAGTGTTATTGAAAGTTTCAGTGATGGAGGCCCGTGAACCCGACGTGAGAAACGTGGCGCCAAGTGGCAGCGCAGACGATCATGGTCGAGTGGAGTGGCTTGAACCAGAATGGCTGGGTTCCGGAAGCGATAATGCGGGCCCATCTGATTCTGCACGGCGGGCGAGAGGTACAACAGATGAGGGAGCGGAAGGGAGCCTTCAAGGTAGGCAAAGCCGTAAGCATCTGTTTAGTAAAATAAGCGGACAGACGGAAGGGAGCCTTGGTAATAGGCAAAGCCGTAAATATCAGTCCAATGAAATAAGCGTACATGCGGAAGGGAGCCTCGGAGATAGGCAAAGCCGCGAGCGGTTGAGTCGTGAACCAAGTGAGGGAGCGGAGGGGAGTCTTAAAGTAAGACAAGGCCGCAAACACTCGTATCGTAACATTAATAATTTTAACGGCGAAGAATCACCTGTACGACCGGACAGGTCCCGGAGTACAAGCGCCGAGAATTTCTACACTGGTAATAAAAATACTTGTCAAGGCACTGCGTGTTGTGATCATAACAAACGCCGTGGCTTAAGTTCATCCGCCAGGAGAACCAGGCGCCGTCATGCGAGTAAAAAGTTTTACCGCGATAGCAGTAGTTCAGAGGCGGAAGTAAATAACCTACGCAATAAGCGAAAACGATTATATTCCCGTTCTCCGATTGATATTCGCGGAAATAATATAAGTAATTCTAAGGCAAATCTAAGTACCGATTTAAACTCCTCTCATGAGGTAATAGATAAACTCTTGAATATTTTAAAGGACGTTAAAGGTAATTCTAGTTCAAAATTATCTATGGCTAACGTTATACCCGAATTTGACCCAATGACGAATGATCAAACTGTTTTAACTTGGCTAACAAAGGTAGAGGAGTGTGCTGAGATCTATGGATGGGATGAAAGGGAAACAATACATTTCGCTCTCCCAAAACTAATTGGCGTCGCAAAATCCTGGTACCAGGGACTTAGCACGGTCCTCTACTCTTGGACAGAGTGGAAGAAAAAACTTATAGAATCATTTCCTTGTCGACTTGATTATGCAGAGCTACTTTCAACAATGCTAGCGAAAAGAGTTAAGTTTGGTGATTCATTTGAAAATTACTATTACGATAAAATAACATTATTAAATAGATGCGGTATCACCGGGCGAAAGGCCGTTGATTGTCTGCTTCATGGCATTGAGGATCGTGCCGTGCGAGTTGGCGCGCAAGCAGCGCAATTTCAAGAACCTGAAGAGGTTCTTAAGTATTTAAAAACGGTTAAAGTAGGACTAAGTAGGGAAATAAAGGATAAACATAAACTAGGTAGGAAACAATTAAGCTCTTCAGTCAATAATCGGAAACAAGAACAAACAAATAAAATTGTTTGTCATAACTGTAACGACGAAGGACACAAAAGTTTTCAATGCTCAAAACAAAAATTAAAATGTAATTTTTGTGGTAAGTTGGGACACCAAGCAGTTCATTGTTGGTCTAACAAAGATAATAATCAAAATAAAAATCAGAAGGTAGTCAAGGATGAGGCGGAGAAACAAATTCTGGAACTCAATACTTCGGACGAAGCTAATAGGAAATACATTTTTGAAATTCTTGTCAATGACATCCGACTCATGTGTTATGTGGACTTAGGGAGTCAGTGCACGTTGCTAAGGCAACGTGAAGCTCGAGAATTAGGACTTACTATTGAAACGGCACAGTTACCTATAATGAAGGGAATAGGCGGTTATCCAATTACACCATTAGGAAAAGCTATAGTAAATATAACCGTACAGGGAATAAAGGAAATTGTTGAAGTTCTGATAGTCGAAGATAATGTATTAAAATTTCCAGTTTTGTTGGGACACACTTTTACTGAATGTCCTAATATCACTATCACTAAAACCCCTGATAAAATAATTTTTAAAAAATCCCAAAGTAACAAATTGCCTTTGTACGTAAGGGACGATATCGTTATATATCCTCAACAAATTTCTTTAGTACCTATCAACACGAAATGTAGTTTTACGGGACGAATTTATATTAACGGGTCAGTAAGGGGTCCCTTAGGTCGCGAATATTATGTCTTTCCAGGTGAATATATCTTAGAAGCAGGGCAGGGTAACGTGCTTTTGTTAAATATGAGTTCATTGGAGATTATCTTCAAGAGGGATAGTTTACTTATTCGTAGTATGTCCTTACAAGATACTCATACTTATCATGCATTCAATGTTTCCCTTGACAGTGCCCTGATAGATGGGACACTACATTTAGGCCCCGATGTCACGAAAGAGCAACAGTCGAAATTAGAAGAATTGCTTCTCAAATATAAAGATTGCTTCTCTAGTAACCTTAAGGACCTAGGTTTGACAAATGTAGGAGAAATGGTAATAGAATTAGTAAACGCCGAACCAGTCGTGTATAGGCCCTATAGATTGTCAGTATCGGAGCGAAATTTAGTACGTAATATGGTCGATGAAATGTTGGATGCTGGAATTATCAAGGAGTCTTCATCACCATACGCCAGCCCCATAGTATTGGTCAAGAAGAAGACTGGGGAAAAGAGGCTGTGTGTTGATTATCGTGCTCTTAATAGACGTACGAAAAAGGAACACTATCCTCTCCCGCGAGTAGAAGATCAGCTTGACCAATTATCCGGTAGCAAACTCTTTATATCGCTGGACTTAGCTTCCGGATACTACCAAATTCCGATTTCGGAATCCTCTCAGGATAAGACCGCCTTTATCACTCCCGACGGGCAGTATCAATATACGCGGATGCCATTTGGGCTGGTGAATGCACCATCGGTATTTCAGCGAACCATAAATAAAATTCTATCCACTGCTAAAGTGCAATTTGCCTTAGTATATATGGATGATATATTGATACCTGCTCGTAGTTTTGATGAAGGCTTAGGTCGACTGCAACAGGTTTTAGATCTTCTAAGAGAAGGTGGATTGACACTAAACCTTTCCAAGTGTAATTTCTTCTTTAACAAGATTGATTTTTTGGGCTTCGAAATTAGTTCAGACGGGATAAAACCTGGAGCACAGAAAACTGACGCTGTGTCCAAATTTCCCAGACCACGAAATCAACATGAATTGCGACAATTCATAGGTTTAGCAAGCTTTTTCAGAAGGTTCGTACGCGAATTTTCTGTAGTGGCAAAACCATTAACAGACCTTTTGAAAAAGAATTGTGTGTGGAGGTGGTCAAAGGAACATGACAATGCATTCAGCTCCTTAAAAGATTCTCTCGTCTCTAGACCTATCCTGGCTCTGTATGATCCCAAACGTGAGACGCAATTGCACACTGATGCCAGTAAACACGGTATTGCAGGCATACTTTTGCAGAGGTGTGACCAGGGGCTATTGAGACCTGTATCTTATTTTAGTCGAAAGACAACCCTAAATGAACAAGCGTTTCATTCGTACGAATTGGAAACGCTAGCAGTGGTAGCGTCATTGCACAGGTTTCGTGTTTATCTACTCGGAATTCCATTTAAGATATACACCGATTGCAACGCTCTTCGAACCACCTTGACGAAACGAGATCTTGTTCCACGAATAGCGCGCTGGTGGATTCAGCTACAGGAATTTGACTGCGATATAGAGTATCGAGCCGGAAGCCGCATGACACATGTTGATGCGCTTAGTAGACAACCGATCGGTAACGCAGAATCAGAAGATCACGTTCTTGATATTCTTACCGCCAACGTCGAAGATTGGATAACTACTGTTCAATCAAACGATGAGGAAATTTCTCGTATGAAACAAATATTATGCGATCCCGAATCCGAAAAAGTTACTGAGATTATTAATAATTATAAATTAAAAAATGGTAATGTTTATAAAGTTTTGGGAAAGGATAACAATGAAATCCGCTGGGTTGTACCAAGAGGTGTTAGATGGCAAGTGGTTAAAATGAACCACGATGATATTGGGCACTTCGGATTCGAAAAAACGTTAACCCGTATTCAACAATCATTCTGGTTTCCCAAAATGCGCCGTTTTGTAAAAAAATATGTCAGATCCTGTCTCGAATGCGCTCACCATAAAGGCCAGACGGGTAAACAGCAAGGTGAGCTGCATCCTATCCCGAAATCTGACATACCTTTTCATACCATTCATGCTGACCATTTAGGTCCATTCATAAAAAGTAGTCGAGGGAATACTTACCTTTTAGTAATTATTGATGCTTTCACGAAATTCGTAAACATAACCCCTGTTAGGAACACCAAGACTTCGACGACGTTAAGAGTGTTTAAGGAACACATCAGCTATTTTGGCACCCCAACGAGACTAATAACGGATCAAGGGACATCATTTACGAGTCATCTTTTCCGATCGTTCACTCATAGCTTCGGTATTAAGCACATCTTGAATGCTGTAGCCACGCCGCGGGCCAACGGGCAAGTAGAGCGGTTTAATAGGACGATTCTCGATGCATTATCAACAAAGTGTCACGGTAAAGATGATAAAAGCTGGGACGTGTATATACCAGATATTCAAGTAGGTCTCAATACTACTGTACATAAAGTGACAGGTAAGAGTCCATCAGAACTCTTATTCGGATTCCAATTGAAAGGAAGCTCAGAGAATATTCTGAGTGAAGTCATAGATGAAACGATCAACAAAATTCCAACGGAAAACCTAAGCGAAATCAGACGCGACGCTGTTAGCCGTATCAATGAACAGCAAATTCAAGATAAAGCAAAATTTGATGCTAAGCGACTTAATAACCAAACATATTCGATAGGAGATCTTGTAAGCGTGAAAAGGGAAGTCCCGAGCGATGGCAAGTCTAAGAAACTAACAATTAAATATCAAGGCCCTTATAGGATACTTAAAGTTCTTCCTAACGATCGTTATGTGATAGAAGACACTCCCCTAACTAAGAAAAAGGGCAGTCGTCGTTATGAGAATATAATTGCAGTAGATAAAATGAAGCCTTGGCTTAGCTTTGATAAAAACTTCAACAGTAGCTCTGATACTGATAACGATATAGACAAGAGTCAATAATATGTTATATATTAAAATCCTAATTAAACACCGTAATCATAGTTATCTTCGTATTTCTTAAGGGAAAACTTAAATCGGTAAATAGATTTGTCAGCAATCAAATAACTACTGTTTACTATTATGATATTTAGTTGTATAAGGGGTTAGTATGTAACCGAATAATTATTATACATGTATATGAATAATAATTATACATGTAATAATTATTATACAATAATTATGTTAACAATTTTGAATTTACCTTTTTCTTTAAAATCAGATTTTGATTAATAACTAGATCTCTATTATTTAAATGATGTAATGGATTTGATTTTATATGTAATTCGCTTTTATATAATTATAAAGATGATGTAAACGAGCCTCAGATTGAATAATGTTTATACCAAATTGTGATATTCTGTTATAGAACTCTAAATATTAATTTATAAATGGTTGTTTTCATTTTGATAAATAATTTTTCTAATTGAAATTTGTATATATCATTATCAAAATCACCTATAGTTTAATAATCAATAATCAAATCAATAATTAATAATGTTCTAAAAACTAGATTTAATTTTCCTTCTTATTTATTCACTAATATACTGTACTGTGTTTTTTAATATTTGTTATTTTGTTCCTTGATATAAATGCTGATAAAAACAAAATATAGGTATCTGAAGTTTTGATAATACCTTAATATATTAAGCTCATAATACTTACCAACTTCATTTATGTTATTACTGGTAATTACTTGAAATTAGTTCATACTCAATATTATAATTTTCTTACAAGTATTAAGTAATTTGTTTCCTTTTGTGATGAAATAAAGCGACGGGACTCGCTCTAGCAGGATGGCCGAGCTGTAAGGAATGCTATTGTTTACACCACTATTAAGTACTCTGTGGTTTACATGGTTCTTTATCTTGGATTAAAAGGCGATGTCAGACTGTCATCGTGACTGACAGTCTGACAGTTGTCATTTTGATAGGAGTGAGCGAGTATTTCATTTGCTAACAATTTACCCATTCAAAGATTCTTTAAGAACCTTCCTTTCATTCGTTCGCTCAATCATTGGTTTGGTTCGTTGGACACGAGAGCAGCATTTGCTGAACGAGCCTAGTCTGGTCAAGTACATATCTTGGGAGGATAGTGCCATACTGCTGGAGTGAGTACAGGTCAATATATTCTTATATTCCTTTTGTAAAATGTAATTGAATATACTAAATTAATGTTAATATTAGAAATATGAGATGGGCAGAAAGTTTAAGCGTAAAATTAATCATGTCGTGTACAAACATTTCAAATAAAAGTGAATGTTAAATAAATAGTTTATCATTTATTATACTACCTCTTTTAATAATTATTACGTAAATAAAAATTATTCTCAACTACAAACCATAAACAAGGAGTTATAAGCATCTATTTGGGTCTCACGTTCTCTGTAAGCATTCTGTAAGCCAAAACAAGTTTGATACAATTCTTGAGATAGACCTACAGAATGTAAGCGGTGATTAACCCGGTCGGCGCCATCGTGCTCTGCCCACTATCAACCGCAATCCTAATTGAATCTGGATACGCAACGTCCATAGCATCTCCCTACCATACCCTCTATGTATCAAAGCTAAAACGTACAAAGTTTCCCAGCTTTTACTGGATAAAGAAGCAAATATAAATGTTAATATTATTAAAGTCCACTGCTCTAGCTGAATTTATGTACGTTGCGCGATGTAGCCTATTTCATCGCCCTGGCCTAGTTACAGTAATATTTTGTTAGGGGTGGAGAACTTCGAAATCTTAATATTTTGTGTAAAAGAAAAAATATGAGAAAATAACACTTTAGACAGACGTGAGTACATGAATTTCGTTATGCAAACAAAATATAAATTGCCTAAAAATGTTTTGACAATTTCGTTTTAGTCAGTACGTGTCTATGAGCATGAATTAAGTGCCTATCATCACCAAGTGGCCAAGAAAGAGAGAAGAAATAGAAAGAATGAACTGGCTATTAAGGCTCCAACCGGAATACGACGAGTCCTTTGGCGGCTGATTCAAGCACCGGGGTGGTAGCTATCCAGCTGGACTCCGCGGAAAACTAAAAATATTAATAATACTATTAAGGAACTATTGAAATCAATATTTATAATATACAACTACCCTTTGAGGGCTCTACCACTAGCGGGTTAGATTTAGTCGCCTTTTACGACACTCACCGGCGCGGCGTGAGATTGGGGTTAGTATTCTAAGCCGCCTCAAATACGGCTAAAATTATAAGATGTTTATACTCCCAATGGAACCATAAAGCAATCACCAAGTGATATTCAATCGGCCAGTGACCGAAAACATTCGTATATAACAATAATATGAATACTTGAATACGAGAATGAATAAACGGATTATGTAAAGCTACACCATTTTGCCATACGTTTTCCTAGAAAATCTATTCAATAGGATCTTGAAGCTTATTGAAGCCATTTGTCCCACATACAAACCCACTTATATTATATGCACTGGATACTGGATCCCTTATTGGATTTGCAGATCAATGTTCACGTGTAATTGAATGGGTTTCGGCCAGAAAGTCCCTTTCAGATAAGCATCGGGATGGGCCCACAAAATAAGGAAGAGTGTTATGTAATCTTCTGTATTTGAATAATCTGGCAGAAAAGATATTTGAGTAGGTAAAGTACAGAAATTAAAATTACAGTATAAGCAATAACTCATGATAAATATACTTAACAAAGTATTACTTTACATCATAAAATTGTGCAGTTGTTTTTGAAGAGAAAACTTCTTTAGCATTGCGTATATCTGTATTTGGTATTAAACGATTTTCGGTAGGGAAAAAACTTATGGGTTCGCGTCAGCGATGACCTCGACATGCTCGTGACGTATTGCATTTGCGCCAGACCAGCGACGCACTATATGGTGGCATGTGTGCATGTATAGTATAGTATTAGTATAGTATACATATAAATACACTAATACACTCTATATACTCCACTTTATCATATGCGTGTTTGACTTTTTGGATGAGTAAATTTTTGTGACTCCGCATCACTGACATGCTGTAATAGACTGCTATTAAGTGAAGTTATGTTGACCACTTCATAAGTTTACTTTGTATATATTGAACATTGTTTTAATTATGATTACACATCATAATTTAAATTGAATTATTGTAGAATCACTTTAAAAATTTAAAAAGAACACAGTTATTTCATTGTATTGAGTTTTCACTTCTGTGGGCAGATCTTATAACGCCTTTTTTATTTTGAATATCATAATTATTTCTTTCCTATATCTTAATAATAAATTGGTTATTTTCATAGTTTACTTTACTTTTACTTGCGATTAAATACGTTTAATGGAACCTCTACAAATGCCTCTCTATTACACGTGACGATATACCAAATATATCTACAGTTTGTTAGCAGTACAGATTTTTAACAAATGGAATAAATTATAATATTAAATATTAAGTTTATAAGAAGACTTTTCTAATAAAGGCATATTAAATGATGATTTCACTCAAATATATGAACATGTATCTCATCAAAAAATAAGTACGAAAAGAGAGCCATGTTCATAAAAAAAGGATTGAGATCTAAATGAGTGCCAAGTTCTGTGTAGAAAAACCTAAAATTTTAGTCACAAAACACGCAATTCAAGCTCTACATTTGACTTGGTTAGTTAGTTAAAAATGACGATTTTTGGACCTTAACATCTAAATAATCGTTTGAGGTGTGTTTATGAAATTTAGAGCACATATGTATTTCGTAAGTTTCAATAAATGAGTCAAGTTTGACAGGTTTATGTCGAATAGTTTTCGAGTTATGAGGAGATCAAAAGTGGCTGTAAATGGTACGTGTAATATTACACACGGTACTGCTCACCAGTTATGTTAGCTTGAACATTGCTTGACACGCTACCACGTGTTTGGATCTGTTTTTTGAATCATCAAAAAAATAATACCTAGTCATTAAAATCTATGCAAACATCTATTCCTCTCAAGACTAAATATGTACGTGTTTAGTCAGAATTGTCCCTTGTGAAAGCATGTGAATCGAATGCATAAGAGGCAATATCGCTAAATGGCCTATTCTGCCTGTTAATAACTACGTCTACGAAGCTAATGCTTATAAGTGTTAAAACTCAATTGCGCGTAACCCATGTTCCGCTCCGACCGCTTTCTGTGAGATGAGCTAATAATTCAATTACTAAACTTTCCTACATCATACTTATATAGCAGATATAAGTGTTTTCGTAATAATGTGTCATGTCCAGCTAGTAATAAGCGGCTAGCTACGAGTAAATGACAATACGTAATATCTGCGCAGCGTGATTGTAACTTTATGAAGGATCTTACAAAAAAATATTGTATTAATTAAAGATTAACTTTTGTAAGAATGTTGTAAACAACTACTTATTTTCTTGCTTAAAATATTATTATTTAGATACTTATTAATATTTTATTAATGGTATATCATCTTTCTATGAAGCCAGCCTGGCTACCTTCTTGCTTTCATCACTCTTTCACTCACATATTAACTATAGATTGAACTTTATTTCATTGTAGCTAAATGTCATTAACGTGATATTTCTTAACATGTATTCCTAGCTACAAGTTACGGAGAAGTTTGTTATTCACCTGTTTAAACGCAAAGTTTTCAGGGGATACATTCCATTCTTCTTGTAATACTGTCTGGTGATAGCGAGAACATTAAGCATGATATATCGTAAGTCGAGCTAAAAGCGTAGTGACCCAGTATTTTTTCAGTCTTAATAGAAACGAATGAATATTAAGAAGCTTCAAACACAAATTATCTCTAAAATACCTACGCATTTTCAACTTGTACCTAATTACTAAATAGGTACCTATAAGAAACTCTCTGAGCCCACCGTTTCAAGTAGTTACTATGGCCCAAATGTCGGGAGTCTACTATAACTTTTATATTGAAATCATAATAATTAAATAATTAAAATACTTTCAGTAGGTAGCAACTGTCTAATACTGCTGTAGAGCTTTCGATTACGTTTGATAGTATAATTATGTAATGTATGTGTGTACTTGAGTTACTTATCACTAACTTATCACATACATATTTATTGCACAGATATAATATTCTTTAAACGATGTTTAATAATGATAATTTTAATAAAAAAATACTTAGGATGCATGTGTGTAATAATTAGGTACTCGTACATGATTTAAATTAAAGAAGGCATGAATTACCATGTAGTGCAATACTCATACTGCTAAGTAATTTTGGAAGTTAATTATATAATAACACAGTTCAAGAGTGGTCGTGGAGATAAACCGACCTTTTGAAACCAAATTATAGTTACATTACTTCACGTTAAATAAATTTTAACCTCTTTAGTCCAATTCCTATGAGGGTAATTTTGAGGTATCATTAATTAAGTATTTTAATAATGAATTAGTGTATCCAATTTCGAAACCCTTACCCAAAACTTTTTCAGTATTATGTTTGCGTTATTATTGAATTTCCTTCTGTGGTAGTAATTTAATAATGGTGCTTAATTAATTTATGAACCTTTTTACGTTATTGCCAAGCGAAATAACATTGGATAACATTTTATGTGGTATTATAATTTTGTTTTGAATTTAGTTAAATTTTAAACACTAAAAACAATAAGATTTCCAGCAAATTTTCTATTATCACAGGAATTTAAAAAGACCAGAAATAACCCAGGAACCCCGCTTCGTTTTTAAAAGATCACTGAATCGTCAGTTGGATAAATGAAATGTATTTTTTTGTCTGATTTGTTACTAAAAGTTGTAACTGGTACTTGGCGTTCAGTTACCTCCCTCCTACAGATTAAAAATAATATGAAAGTAATAACCATAGAGTAATAAACCAGCATAAGTAGCATGAGAGCTCATAGCCCAGCGGCTTGTGTCGATCCAAGTCGATCAATGTTAAGTAAAAGCGGGTGCGGTCGGTAGTTGGATGGGTGACCACTAGTGGCAAAAAAAATCTTGAGCATTTCCGTGCTTCAGGGGGCAAGTAAAGCCGTTGGTCCCGGTTGTTAGCGTAAGATAACAGTCGTTGAGCCATGTCGCAAGACCCTGGATGGCTTGAAAGCTTCCGACACTTGGGTTGGTTACTAATCTCTCCAATAATCCTCACTGAGAGAGACCCGTGCTCAGTTGTGGGCAATTAAAAGGGTTTAAGCCAAGTAGCACAAACGTGGGTAAAAGTCACTTGATCTAGAAATATGCCTTTGTTACACGTCACAAGTGGAACTACAGCACTTTTCCGCGCAAATACTCGTCCCAGACAACGTTTCGCTCTTCAAACCTAACTCCCAATAAAGTGTAAAAGCAATGTTGTTATCACTCCGAAGTAAATCCCCAACAACAATAAAACTATTTCATAACTGGAATTAACGGATAAACTTACTTACAAAACTTTCCAAATTGAACTGTACATAAATCTAGCTCTTATACAATCTCACAACATTGTTGTCTTTCTAAAAACCTCTTGAAAGGAGGATGCCCAAAAAAAACCCAGAGTCGATTAAAATAATTTATGAACAGCAAAGTAGACCTTAACTAAGAGGTCGCAAATACGTAACTTGTTTCGCATAAAACTATAACCAAACAGGCCAGCAGCCAACAGCATACAACAATTCTGTAGGTAAAGCAGAGCGCGTTGGATAACTGGTTCATTGTTTTGTTATTGTATTTGTTGCTCACTCATGAAAGAGATGAGATGGAGAATATAGATAAGGAATTACAATTTACGAGAGAGAAAGAGATAACAGATGTGAATCTATTCGCACCATTGTTATCCAGGTAGCGAAACCGTGACAGACCCTGTCCCGCGCGCAGTCCCTATATATATTAAAAAAATTTATATATCGGTGAGGTCATGAATCTCCAGTGAAGGTCCAGGGACGGACCTCTTTATTCTACAGCGCTTGTCTGATGCAGAGGCTGGCATATAAGAAATGTCATGTCATATTGAGATTTGGGAATTGTCAAAAATGTAGAACGGATTATTATTGATCACGTAGTGTTGAAGTACTTTGGAATATTGATGTGAATGTTAGGAGAACTGGAAATATATCATGGTGCAAAGTAAAAGGAATATCATTTCATAACCAATACCATAGAATACCTCCTTCTGCTACATATATATTTAAATAATATATTACTATATATTTAAATAATATATTAAAATAAATATAATATTTTTATATAATTATTTAAATAATAATATATTAGTATATATTTAAAAAATGATCATAGCTCACTTGATATGACGCTGCTACATTAGAGTAGTGTTACAGAATTCAGTACGTAGTTGAAACACGGCATGTATACTTATGTATAAATAATATTATATATATATATTCAGTAGACATGTATAATATACTTTACTCTCAATGTCTCAATATTACGCACAATTCGTCACAATATCGTTTGTAAAACTGCTCTAAATATTAGGGATTTATAAATGATTTATAGTAAATTAGTTACGATTCTTTTTAGTACTTGGCGATTGTTTGACCGAAAACAGTTATTGGATTTGGGATATAGTATGTTTACTCTACCTTGCCAAACATAAATCGATTTAATCGACTCCGGGTTTTTGGTCCATACATTTTTGGGCATTATCCTTTTAAATTTAAATGCACGTGGTGTTATTCCGGGGAAGTAAGCAGAAGTACCACTTGGCCCAAAAAACTGCCTTTGATGCGAAAGTGCGGTTACTTTGTTACAGTTTATTTCACCGTGAAGACTAGGTTTACCATTTAACGAGTCATACAGCTACTTAACTCTGGGCATAAAGTATAAATGAAATTCCCAAATTGTGAGGGGTACATGCTATAGTCTACCACGCTGGCCAAGTTCAGATTGGTAGACTTCACATACCTTTGAGAACATTGTGGAGAACTCTCCGGTCAGGTCTCCTCAAGACTTTACCGAAACAAGTGATAATGTATACGTTGGTTATCGGATACGGTCAATCGTGCTTGGCACAAGTCTTTCCTGTTACCGTGTGTTCCACCAGTAACCACCTAACATTAGGGGCCCTGTCTGTTTGCACAATATCAACTAATAGACTAATTATAATAGATTCACTAATAGACTCACGACATAAAGAACTCTTGTTCACCCGATAGATAACATCAGATAAGAAGTAGTAGGTAAAGTAATAATTAGGTCTTCATGCATTTATTATAAAACTTTCTGATCTCGTATTATAGACAACAATGAATAGATTTTGTGTTAACTCATTACTCCCTTGCATTAATAATAATCTAATAACGATACAAAGAGACATAATAATTGCTACATTGATCTAAGTATAAATTCGAGCTACCTATATATCCGTATTTCTTGTAATTTCTCACAGCATCAGATGCAGGCGCCATCACTTAACCTAATTTGCTGCGCTCAGATCTTCGAGTCTTGATTCGACGCTCCCAGAATGATACAGGCTTTAATTAACTTCGAGATGAGAATAGAACATATTAATATGTTGAAGTTTCTGATATTACAACCGTAGTCGGCAAGGTCGAAGGATCAACTCAATATTTTTTTTTATTATTTAAATTAATCTTAACAAACAAGTACAATTTCATTCTTTACGTGTCTGCCAAACTGCGAAGCAATTTGTCGGCAGTAGTTCTCGTGGATTACAATATCTAATTATACTTATTGTTAAAGCTTATAACCCTTCAAATAATAAGCACAAAATAAACTAATGTTCCAGGTAATGTAAAAACCTACACTATTTTTATTGCATGTTTAATATGTTATCTTGTAAGGTTGTGTGTGATGTGTCGGCGTATGTGTATGCGTGTGTGTCTTTGTGTGTATGTGTGTGTGTGTGTGTTTGCAGTTGTGTAAGTTTTATATATAAATAATACAAAAAATTGCTTAATTTACTGCATCACGCAAAAATAAAAAAAATATATAATATAGTTTTACAGTATAGAGCACTATTAATTTATCATAGCAATATAAATTATTTAAGAAATTAAATTATTCAAATTAGTCGATGCTGTTGTATAGTGGAAGTGTATTGGTCCTGTGTTCCCACGAAATCTTTTGAAATAAAGCTTAAAGTACAACAAGATACGCGCGAAAAACATTACAAATAAAAACTTCCTGGCGGTCGGGTAAAAAAATACCTAAAATAGTAAAAATAAAAAAATTTAATGTTTGCAAACCAATTTTAGTCATTAGGTTTCCTTATCATAAAAGGGTCGTGTTAATCCTATATCATAAAACCTCATAACTAGGGCAGGGTGTAAATTTTACATCGATTCAAAGGAATCCTCTACGGTCCGATTCTCACGTTCTTTTTTGCGCACACACAAAATTTGAAATGTGATGTGCAATGTGGATCGAGCTCCTTCCGATGTATTCCCGAAGCGCACTGACACGGGATTCTTCAATAAAGGTGTAAAAACTTCTTAAAATAACGTTGAATTTGTATCTCTTCTAGCGGTTTCTAGTATATCCCAAATTCACAAACACCGGTGACCTTTTAAAACAAACATGTCAGCTTTTTATCTCGTATCAGACCATAAAAATGTACTCTTAATTAAAAGAGAACATTTAAAGAATTAAGTGTAACTAACGCCACATATCAATGTGAACGAACTACCACAACTACTTTCTTTAATTAAGTTTATTAATTCTCACAAACAAAATTAAATGAAAAAGCCTAACCATTCGCTGTCTAAGTCGAAAAAAATACTACATAAATCATAATATCCTTGAGACTTGAGAAATAATGAAAAACCTTAACTATTAGATAGTAAAAACAAAAAACAATCAAAAATATAGAATAATTTAAAAATCGTTTAAATTAAACATTAGTCTATGGTTTGTTTAATTTTTTTCAAATCTAAAAGAATTTAACAAAAATATTGGCGGTAAAAACTACCATAATATTAACTGGTCTAATGCCACATACGTACTTTAATTGTTGGCAGCCCAACATTTTATAAACACGCGTTCACGCCACGATAAAACGCTAAACAGCAAAAATAAGTTGACATTTTCTCTCTGGCAGTGCACGCCAACCAGAATAATGTATTTAGAGTTTAAGCGCCAAACTACTCAGATTATGATACCTGGTTAGAGCAAAGTAAACAGGTATTTTAAAGCGACTCGAAATAAGATATTACGAGTACATGACACTTTTTTCTGTCCTCGCATAAATCTTGAATTGTCTTTTCAAAATAAGAATTAATTTAAAATTTTAATTAAATATCTGTATTAATAATAATTGTTGTTGTGTTGTTGTATTGTTGTGTTGTTGTTGTTGTTGTGTGTTTGTGTTGTTGTTGTTGTTGTGTTGTCTGTGTTAATAATATTTGTAATTGTAATGTAGGATTTGCAATTTACAATAGTTTAAAAAATAATTACATAATATTATTATTTCACAATCTATGAAATCTTATTAAAAAATATAAAGACATAATCAACTGAAGAATTTAAGGTAAAAATCTATGTCACAATCAGCTTACTTTCAATAAATTACCTTGGCGCCTTAATTTGTTTGGTCTAAAACAGTAAACCATTTTTAAGGTCAATTTGAGTAAATACTAATTGACTAAAAAATCAAGCTACTGCAAGTTAAAAACTTATTCAGAGCTACTCACAAATTGAACATGGGGGAACCCATTTAAAAAATTGAAGCGCGCTCAACACAAGTATTTACATTGCTCAGGTTTCATCAAATTACGTTTTTCAAAGCTGACGTTCACTTTTAACACAGTTCATTTTTGTTCTATGTTTTTAGGTCAGCACAATTACGTACCTATGTCAAAACCAGGTTACTTATTTTTGCTTCAATTATTTTTTTAGTGTAAAGGCTCTTGTTTAGGGCATGGACGTCACAAATAGGTATATTTATTTGCCGTAATATTATAATTTTTTGTAACTATGTTGTCTTTTTACAAAGGGTGGTACCTATACATATAGCCTAGACGCATTCTCTACCAGTCAATAATTGCTTTATTTTTATTTTATTTATTTGGGATAATAACAGCCTATTAACAATACAGTGAAAACTAACAATTAAACCACATTTTAGGCCAATAACAACTATCCACTAATTGTGTATCCATCTTTTTATCTGTATTATTTTAATCGCAATTAATTGACTTAACAAATAAAAATAAATTAAATAATGCTTGACACTCATAGCTCCATACTAAGATTTCCTGTGTTGTGTTTGCCATGGACAACACACAAGATATTTACACCCATACTTAGAACAGAAATTCAAACTCTTCAAATATTTTATGAGACGCTCCTAAAAGTTCCAAAAACAGTATTTCTCTTCTTTGACTTTTAACCTCTTTTAAAATATTGTACATTCAACGAAAATTGGTTGGAATAAAATAGGGACCTATTTAAAGTTTGATTTTGGGTTAAACCGTATTATAATTTTAAGCAGCTTTTAAATAACACTGCCACAATCGGTTAATCTTTATATATTTTATACATGAAGGAAAAACTTTGTACCTAATTTTATGACAATTACGCGGAAGAAATTTATGAAAGAACAATGCCCAACTGCCATACATGGTTTTATTTCATTTTCAACTTTAGCGTCTTAAAATAAAAAAAAATCTAAAAATCGCCGCTTTAATTTCTGAGCTTAGATATATAAGAATTTTCAGCAGACACACCCCAGAACCAAAGTATTTTGAGATTTAATTCTTATAACCATTGAGTCATAGAGTAGGGGAGACTTACGGCTGCCTGTAATTTTTACCATTATTTTATTCTGACTTGGTTTTGATTGACAACCGGAAATGGAAATTTGACATTATTACATTTGTCATACCAACATTTATAACGAAATTCTGTCTGTAATATTGGCCAGAAGTCTCCCTATATCTTGCTTGATACAAACTATGTATCGAAGTGAGTGCCCAAATGAAAATGGACATTGTTGACACCATTGTTATTATAGTCAATTCATCACTTATTAATAAAATTATTTTACGCTGGGTAATACGGGTACAGGTATTAATTTTAAAATACGTAAAAAAATAATTGAATTGCTTCGGTATAACTGACGTTTTAAGACGCTAACAAAAATGAAAAATAATTTTTGGGCATTGTTCTTTAGCACAGTTAAAGTTTACATGGAGAAGTAGGGCCTAAAGCAATATTTACATATTACATTAGAAACACATAACCATGAATTTGACACACGGACTTTTCCAAAATATAATGTTTTGGCAGCCAAAGTTACACTTAAAAGTCTAACTAACTAACATTAGAGGGGATACTAAAATTAATAAAAGTGACTAAAAAAAATTATAAAAAACCCAACTGCGTAAAATAAGCTAAAAAGAAAAAATATAAATCCAATAGTTTAGATTTTTTTTTTTGACTGTTAATATCGACAGTTTGCGCCTATCTAAGATTTTCACCAGCACCCAGGGCTGACTGGTAGAGAATGCCATTTGGCATTAAGTTTTTGCCCTTGTATACCCTAGATTTAGGTGTTGCAAAAATAAATAAATAAATAAATGTTGTTCAATGTAATATTGAACAACTATAATTATCATAAAAGGATTAACAGTCGAGACCCATTCTTCAACCAATCAAATCTTGTTTTTTTTTTTCAAGCAGCCCTGTAAAATTGAAATGGGTCCCGACTGTTAATCCTTTTAAGGTGTAGTTGTTCAGTATTACTTTTAACAACATTCTAAAGTACTGGGCTTGTTTTTTCTTTTTAGTTTATTTCACGCAGTCGATTTTTTTATTACATAATTTTTAATAAGGATTCATTTACTTCTTTATTAGACGAAAAAAATCGCAATGTTGTCATTTTATTAAGGGAGTTTATAAATTAGCGAGAATGGTTGTTTAAACAACTTTAAATCGTTATAATTCCTAAATTGTTAGGTACTTAAAATGTAAAGTGATGAAAGGAACCTAAAAATCATTTTTGAATACCTATTCAAAGATCGATAGGTTCCTCTCAATAGGTTTTGGGAAAAAAATTAAAACACTATATTGCACTGTAAACTGGCCATTTTAATTTTGTTTCAATTTTGATATACCCAGTGTCACTCTCACAATTAAGACGAATTTAACGGTAACTCTCAAGCAGAAATCAATCAAGCCGTTTAGGCTACAGAGCGTGCCAAAGAATATACAAGTACATACATACACTCAAAATATAACCCTCCTTCTAACGCAGTCGGGTAAAAACTGAAATAACTTTATTTTTCATATTGTTACAAGGAAATGAAAAATATTTTTGCTGCGGATAAAATGAATCCCATTATTCATTCCGACTTCAAAATTTTTCACTGTGCGTATTCCGACATGCATTTTTCGTTTTTTCGGTGGAAAATACATTCGTACATCTCCCTAGCTGCTGACATGTCGGGTTGGACAAAAATATCGTCAGGATGTTTTATTTCATAGCTGACAACCCTGATTGAAGTTATAGATATTTCGGAGAACAGAGAAAAGTTTTGTTTATAATTGTCGTTGTTCCCAATACCCTGACAAGTTGAAACACAAAGTTGTTTATAGGAGCTTACCCCAAGAAATTAGCAGTATTAAATAATATTTTACTACACCGTATGAGCGTTCTAATCTAAAGAGTAAATTTTTATTATTTCCGTTTCTGGAGTTCCAGGAAAAATATAATAGAAAAACAACTTATAGTTGAACTAATTATGTACATGTCACCGTAGAATTATAAATATCGTTAAACTATAATCACGAGATTGTAAACTGTCGAAAAATTGTGAACAGCAACATACTGCTTACAATTTAACGCAAAAGTCGACGGCACCATTATTTTTCAGTTTTTGATTCACAAACAGGCTTCCAAACTTCTCCGGCGCTGCGGAAAGTGCAGCCCCTTCGCTCCTCCGAGGTTAATATGCACTTTAGGAGTAGGGCAGACTAGTACCACATATGGTCGGGGTTGACTAAGTTGGTTCTGTCACCAATTTTGAAAAATTTAATTAGAATGTACTAAATAATTTTTCACTTCACTTCGATAGATAAAAATTTACCGAAAATAATGTTTTAAATTGTAAGCATGTTACGATTCACAATTTACAATCTCACGAGATAGATTATAGTCTAACGGTATTTACAATTTTACGGTGATATAATTATTACATGGTATCCGATTCAAAAGATATAAAACACTTCTCAATCCGTGTTTGTACTCTTATAACGTTCTCTATGAAAGCTATTACAAGACCGTATTCATAAATCGAATATACCTATGCATACTAATGCCTTTTCCTCATTAAATAGTGTAATCATAAATGCAAATAGCAGAATAACGACCCAAGTTAAGTGTCTCTAACGCATGCTTTGCATATTTATGCAAAATTTCTCTGTAAGTAATATTCATATCCTATTATTTTTATGACACGGAAAATATTTCTACCATTTTCATTATTTGGCATTGTATGAAATTAAATTAAGAAGTAAATCAATACAAATAATTTTATAATTTTACGCAAATAAAAATTATGATTATTATTATTAATTTTTACGTGACGTGTTGACGTCGAACACGACACGTACTTGTAACATAATACCAAAAGTGAGGAGTGTGCTTGGCTTGCTACTGGTAAAATAATCATGTTACAAAGAGAAATATATTATTAAATTTTATTATTTTTTATTCACTATTAATTTTCTACTCGTATAAGTTTCTTTGCTTATGGCTCTGAAAATAGTGTTATAGTTTTTTTTATTACCGACTTATTTTATCACTTCTAATACTCATAATTTGTACGAGTTATTAAATTTTATTAATAAAATCGTCGTTTTGAGAAATATTTTTGATATTATTGATAACTATAAATATTAGTGATCTAAAAAACTAAGTTTTGTGATTAATAAGCTTAAAAAAATTGTTATTTACTCCCTTTTTATCAGATTTCCTTTTCATTACACACTAAGCTTTTACGGATTTGTATAATAAAAAGGATATATATTGAATTAATTTGAAAGAACACTTATAGTGCCTTCTCTACACTTTCAATCAGTGATCTGAATATTAAACTCCTTTGAATGAATGTCAAGGTAGATTATCTTTTCATAATATATTTAAATTCGGAATAATAATCCGGGCTGTGTAATAACATTTATTATATCCAGATACGAATAAGACGAAAATTCGAATCAGCTAATAAAAGTACTCTTTATATTTATATTCCAATTGGTTTCTCATGAACATACGGGTGATCCTGGGTAAAGTGTTTATTGCAAATTAGGGAAATGTAATTATATATAATGGGATATATATATAATATAATGGGAGTATAATTATAATGTTCTATAATTGTGAATGTTGTAACAAGATAGGAAACTGTATTAAACGCTGAAATACAAAGATGTTGTTTAACTTGGCAATCCCGGTCATCCACACGGC
>CAWVQL010000310.1:0-17945 GCA_963932265.1 Thymelicus lineola | reverse complement strand
TGAATAAATATTTAGATATTGATTCATGAGGTCTTCTCAATAAACAAGACGAGTATATAATATAATATAAAATATAATATAAAATATAAAAACATTTTTGTATCCCGTCTAGAACCAAATGTACATACTAAATGCTAAACTACTTCGTGACGAGTTTTTAAAAACTAGATTTTCTAGACGCTTAGTAACAATGTAATTTAAAATCTATGTGGCGATACCACGGGCCCCGCCTATTACGTAATACGACAATCCAGACAATAGGACCACATATGCTGTCTGCCGAAATTATTAGGGTTCAATGACTGAAACATGACAAATGAAATTATTTTTAGATAGACACTTAGACAGACAAACTCTTTATTGTTTGCACACAGAAACACACTAGAAATTACACCAACAAAAAGTATAAACAGAATTATTTTAACTTTTTACAAGTTAGTTTGCCTGGACTCTAGTACAAATCAGATTACTCCAGATATATAACAGAAATGTGTGTGAATGGAAAAATAATAGAATATCCTATTAAATGTTGTAACTAAATGTGAAACTTTCTACGGATGTTGGTTAGACTTTGATGCAACTACTAAACAGATTTTTATGAAATTTAGCACGCAGGTAGACTAAGCTCTAGAATAAGATATAGATAAACCTATCTCCACGGGATCATAATCCATTTTGCAGGATGATAATTACCCTATTCTTTATTTATCTTTATTCAGTCAGTGTGCACAACAAAATTTAAATAAGTACAAGTTGAATTAAAAAGTAAATAATTGCTGTTATTACAGGTAAATTTTAATAGCATGTGGTACCTTATTTATACAAAATACGATGTTTCGACGCATACTTAAAACAAAAAATTGTGATAATTGATCTGCAAATAAATAAATCAAACGAATTTAAATAAGATATAAATGAAATGTAATGAATCGTAATGCTATGAAACGAAAAAACCAAATAACATATTTTAAACTGTATTTCACAAACACTTCGTAATTCAAATGCTACGGAACCCCGTATCTTTTCTCGACCCGTGCTTATCGGTCTTTTGTTACCTCATATAGACAAGTGCATTATATATTAAAATCACATGCATTGTCGCTTGTATGTAACAATTATCAAGCATTTGGTCTGACTGTTAAAAAGGCAGCCAGACACAATGGTTCGACGGAATGGGACATGCGATTGAATTCGTTAATGTTTTGGTCTAGACTTAGATTTTATGCGCCTTAAGGGAAAGTGCGAAAGTTTAAGTTAGACAATACATTTGACCTGTCGTTATTTTAGTGATAAAACATCTATAAGTGTTATAAAAATGACGAGCCAATGAAAAATTACAAAGGTAATTTTAAAGTAAACTTGCAAGATTTATGAATGACTCACCAACTAAGGGGAAAGACGTGAAAAATGCCCACGTTATGTATAGGTACTCTCTACAATTTCTGTATCACATGTTTTTGACGATAACCTAGTTCATAGTGACCGTCTGTGATGCGAGTTGTCCAGGGTGCGATTCTCGGTAGGGACAAATAATTATTTGACAATTAAATATTTGTACTCTGGTCGTAGGTAAGTGTTATAATAATTTGATGACCCCAATAGTTACATTCTGGATCGCCATACGAAGAGTCCTAGGTATAATGATGAGTTTAAATTTGTGTTCACGGTCTGGATGTGTTCTTGTCTTTTCGTGTTGTCCATGACACCCAAGACACAGGAGATCCTAAAGGACTATGAATGTGTAGCGTAAAATAATGTCTTACTAACTCCGATTATATAGAACAAAAGCTTAATTACTGTAAGTAGTCATTGGACTACTGATTGTCATTGGATTGGGTATGGACATTGGTCCATACCACATCGCCACAGGGAATCCTAGTGCATGAGTGTGTATTTTTTAAAATTATATTCTAGCACTTTATCGACGTGGTAAATATGTATATCGACGCTTGAAAGGAAAAATTGACTAAGCGACATTGACCTAACTTTACAGGAGAGCAGTTTAATGTTGAATTTTTAGAAAAGTTGTTGTATATGCCACAATATAGATGATAAAATAAGGATTCCAAAACAGTAAGAATACATCGGTAGGAGGATTACAAAAAAATATATGATTTTTTTCTAAAAATTCCAACTTTCAACTGCTCTCCTGTAAAGTTAGCTTAATGTCGCTTAGTCAATTTTTCATTCAAGCGTCGATATCCATGATAAATAACTTTCTAATACTCAGAGATCGGACATGACGAAACTATTTCATTCCGTTTTGACAACGGAATCTTAAAAGGATTGGTTACTGTATCTATTATTTATTAACATTTTAACTTAAGAGTATTATCTAATCTTGTTACTCTTACAAATATTCTTTCAAGAGTTTATTTATTTATTTATTTATTATATTTATTTATTTGTACATCAACACAATGTACAACAAAACAACATAAAGAAGGATTGCATAAGAAGAAAGGTAATTGCCATTGTAATTAAAGATGTAGACTACATGCACAGAGAAAGCGAGTGATTTAAAATAAGTGGAACATACAATTTTCAATGAGATGAGAATCAGATATAAGTTAAGTTACAGTTCAAAGATGTCATACAATTAAAATATACAAATTATATCACATATGTATGTTTAAAAATTAATTACATGGAGTTATGGAATTTCTTGTACAGCTTTTTATCCATACCGTAAAATTGTGAAGCGGTTAGCCAATAAATGTATTATGTATAGCATATTTGAAATACCAGTTGATTTTTCGTAAATAAAGTTGAAAGGGATTAATGTAATAAAAATGCATTAATATAGTGGAAACATATTAAACCTTAATTAAATAAATAAAGTAACAAAAACTAGATTTTTTCTTTATAAAAACTTGTAAACTATCCCTTAACAACATGACCTCTGTAGAATATTAATAGGCTGCCGAAAATCGCATCACATTGTATTTATATTTGCATATAACTAAACCGTCTAGACTTGGCGTGACCTGAATCCTAAGATACGTCTGTCTGCATTTTGCGGATGCATTGACTTTTTAGTTCAATTCGGAATCAAATAATTGTACTTTTAGCTACAGATAGATATATGTATAAAATAATTAACAATAATTTTATGGTAATTTAAAAGTATTTTAAAGTTATGTCCACTTAGTAAGTCGTTCTATGTCCGACAAACCTGCAAATATTTTGGAGAATGTGAGAAGAAATTCACAATTAGATATTTAGCAGTGGTAATTTGTACCCCACTACAGTACAGGCTAGAGTTTATTCTAATTTCCACCATGGAGCATTGCGGTTTGATGAAGGGATCTGTGCAAGTGACGGTAATATAAAAAATAATAGTAACAATTGAATTATTTGTGTATTCGAACACAACTTCTATGTATCTATGTATGACACAAATAGCATGCGTACTAAGACTAGGGTAGCCAGATGGCAAGACTGAAATATCTGGACAAAACTTCAAAAAGTCAGGATTTGTCGGGACATTTTGTATTTTGTCGGGACTTATCTGGACATCATATGAAATTTTGGGACAGTCCAGACGAATCCCAACCATCTGGCAACCCTAACAAGGACTGTAGAAGCCAATAAGTAAGTACTTAGATACTTAAGTCATTTTATCCTGTTACAAAAATACTCGTTTATGTTCTTTAACGGATAACGTTCATAAACGGATATTGTTTAAGTCATAAACGAGATATTTCTGGTTATTTATAACTTAGCTTCAAATCCAAATCCGTGGTTAACAGGGTCCGATTATTTAAACTGTGTAATTGTACGATATTACTGACTGGTGATATATTACGACTACCTACCTACTTAAAATTCTTCTTCTTTCGGAAAAGTCAAAAAGCAATAATAATTGATTTGACATTGATTGATTTTGACATTTGTTACACAATGATTCCGTTTGACTGGTTTATTTATTTATTTAAAAATTTATGTACACGAATAAACTTAAATTAAAACGTCATATAAATCTATAGTACATAGGCACTGCTTATTTCAAAATGAAATTTCTTCCAGCAGACCTGGTAGTTGAAATTTTATACGAGAGGCAAATTTAGCGTGCACATAAAAAATGGAATAAAGTATTCTACATATACTTACATATATGGTGGTTGGTATGGTGGCTGGTTTATTTATACGTGTTTGTAATTAGCATGTCGCCGAATTACACTCTGTAACATTCAGTAATTTTTGTTGATAGCTACATAAATGACGGATGATTTTAGAATATTCTCATGTCGCATAATGTTGCTCAACAAAAAATAACTTACCTTGGCTTACAACACAGAAAATTAATTTACCAGCATAAAAATCGTAACAATAGGTACACACGTGCAGAAAAGATATCAAATTTCATCTTTTTATTACACTTCCAATTATTAATCTCGAATTCAAATACCAAAATGAGTTATGATAAAAAGTCGACAGCGCCAGAATACGTCCGAGACTTCCTATAATGGTTCGTAAAACAAAGATTTACTACAGGGTAGATAAAATTTGTTCTGAAGGATTTAATTTAAGTTAAGAACGCATGGCGGAATAGTTTGGAGGCGGTAGTAATAGATCAATAAAAAATGTAGATAACTCACCGCCTTGTATTGGTGTGTGAATGCAACCGAAAAATACCAAGCCGGTCTACGCAATTCGTGTATTTACACGCAATCACGCACACCAAGCCAAGTTTAAACCAAGTAGGTACTGGCAGGAATCAGCTAGGTTTAAACGTATGTGTGTGCGTGAATTACGTGCGTGAGATAATAGACGAGCCTAGAGACTAGACTGGCTTGGTATTTTCTTGAACACCATTTCAAGGCGCGGCGAATTATCTGCCTTTTTAGTCCGTCCGTCCATTCGAGGCATAGAGCCGAGACCCTTTATTTACTAAAACTCCAAAATCGAAAAATATTTTTTTCAGGGTACCTTCCCTTCATGTAACATGAGGATATTTTTTTTATTCATCGCGTATCTTATAGTGTGGGGTATCATTGAAAAGGTCTTCTTTTTTATGGGTCTTCTAAGACCGTTTTTTGATTTAGGGGTTAGTTTGCGAAATATTTGGTTTTAAAGTGCTAATTTTGGTTAGAGGCAAGTGTCCTCTTCCCTGCCGACTAAACGGTTGAGGTTGGACAAGTGAAAAATTCTTAAAAATAGGTTATATAACGGCTATGTTAGCATAAGTAGTTAATGAGTAGTAGACAATAAACTTATTACTTCGGAACCCTTCATTGCGCGTGGCCTGACATAAACTTGCCCAGTTTTTATTGTTCTGAGGCGGTAGTACATTTAGCTCTTTCTAAACTTATGATAAAACGCTTCTTGAAACGGTAGTAACTATAAGCAAAGAATTACGTGCTTTTGTACTTACAATATAATTAGAAAGATTTTTGTATGAATTTAACTAGTAATCACCCTAGATTCCCTTCCAAAACCCTATTAAGTTCTAAGTAAGCATTCGAAAAAATATTTCTTTCAACCATATGATGCTCTATTTTTCATGAGTAACATTTAGCCCATATTTTATTTAAAAAAATTAGGGATCTATTCGAAAACCGAAGCAAAGTGAGGATGGTAAGCGATGTATTGACGATAAATCGCGAATGCCTTTAACTTAAGGCACATCTGATCCTCCTATCTTCTCTTCTCTGAAGTGACGTTTAATGCTTCCCGTTATGGTTGCCACGGGGGGAACAACCTTGTTAAACCTCTAAATACAATTAAAGACGTTACTTTAACCACTAATATTGAAAGAGAATTATCATGATTGTATTTTTAATCCCCGTCGCTAAAAAGCATAAGTATATTAAGTGTAACGTGCATGCAAGAAAAAAGATAAGAATACGAAACATATATTCCGTCATAGACATAGCAACATTTACAAATTAGTGGTTGAAACATGGCTTCAACAAATTAATGGCCCACTACTGGCCACGGGTCTCTCCTCTTCAGAAGGCCTAGAGCATACTCCACGCTGCTCCAGTAAGGATTGGTGAAGGGGTCGGTACATACATAAATATAATTTGATTGAGTTTGGAGTTACTATGTTAGGTTCATGTTGAGTTACATGTACATACATATGTCTGTCTGTGAGTTCTGTGAAATCGTAGCTACTTCAAGGGATGAAACGATTTTGGTTTAGTAGTAGTACCTAGAATACCTAGGTCTTGTATTCTTTTTTATGATTGAAGAAAATCGTTTACCTACTTTAAAATTTTCAGAAATTGTTAAATATTAATGCGTTTATAAAAACAAAATGAAATGTCAAATGACCCAGTTACACTTTTACAATTAATCTCTTCTGTACCTAATAAAAAATATCTCGTATGATACCAGATCACTTTGGACACTTAGAATTAGCTTATCAACTACATATTAATAATCAACAAAGGTTCTATTATTACGACGCAATAAATTGTCAGTTGACTTGAGATAAGTGCATAAATTTCTTACATGACAGGCGAACAGACAGGCTGATATCGGTAAATGATTGAGTTTTGAAATGAGAAGCTTCGTTATACTTTGCTCATGGCATACTTTTAGGATGATCGCATATTTACGTAGGAGAAGGCTGATTTATGAATACCTAACAAAGTAGATAAGGGAACATACCAAAACCACGTGTCTCATTTAGGGGGGGAGGGGGATCTTCAAAACACCACGATTGGTCACAGAGGGGGGGGGGGGGGGGGGGTTAGGTTTTTGTCACGTAGTCAATATTTTAGCAACCATTGCGCCACACAAGTCGTCAAATATAAGCAAAATTATTATTTTTTAACTCTGTTTTTGCAAAAAAGTATTGAACACCCTATTTATCAATTACCACGTGAAAACTAGGGGGGAGGGGGGGGTCTTCTCATATACTACGGATGGTCACGAAGGGGGGGGGGGGGGAGGGGGGTAAAAAGTTGGAAAAAATGGGTTACGTGGGTTTGGTATGTTCCCTAACAATCTACTGATGGTAAGTGATTAGGTATCACTCACCAGGTCACCGACGCCTGTAGAATATCCACAGGCTGTGGATATTATGACCACCAAAGGCATTACCGATGCCGGCCAATTATGAAGCGACATTGAAGCGAGAACTGAATTTATAAATTACTAAAAAAAAAACTTGGATTTATGTTGAAATTACGTGTTTTTTTTTTAATTAACTGACAATTTTGAAATTCCTTGTGCTTTGATTTGACTAATTTAATTTAATTTTATACTGAATTTTTTAAATTTTAATAGGATTTATGTGACGTTTATTTAAATGATAATAATTATGAGAATCAACTTAACGTAACCTTAATTAATTTTGTACGCCATTGTACGCCAATTATTTATTGGCAGAGTTATAATGTTACCATCTTTATGTACATACCTACCTCATTTCACAAATAATATATTTGATTGAGAACAAAGAATTTTACACATTATCTTTAACTCATTAATAGTTGTCACACAAGGCAAAAATCTCTCCTCATAACTGAGATCTAAAGTATATTCGACCTACCTTACCATAGGGATTGGTAGAGGGTTTATTGGCCAGTCCAAGTGTCGAAAGACTGTGACGAAAGATTTTCTGTCGATCATCTTAAGGCAGCGAGCTAGCACTTCTACTCTTTGAGTACGAGCAAAATGATATATTTAGGATGATTGACTTCAAAACATATTACAGAGGTCAGCCAGTGAAATCTATTGCCCAAAACAAGCAAGCTATTACTCTACAAGTGCTATTGCTGATTGACTCGTGAGGCAAGTTGAGCCTCAACTGTTGAGGTCAAACGTATAAATCAAAATAACATATCTCTTCCATAGCATCCTTTTGAAGTAACTCACCATAAATTCTCCCTATTCCCATTTTTTATGGAAATACCCGTACCTGGTAAACGAACTGACGATCTACCTGTCCATGATACAGGTTATCCTAGTGTGACGCTATAATTTTGTAGCATTATTTATTTATTATTGTTACTAGATAGCACTCGATATGCTTTGACATAGGAATTAGTTACCCTTATTCCTTATCCCTTTTTCCTGTGGAAAAAAGGCATAAGAAGAAAATTGCAATTTTACAGGAGAGCAAAAAAGTGTTAAAATATCAGTAAGTAGTCAAAGGAATTAACATTACGATTTCTTGCACAAAACCGTCAAGATTAATGATAAAAATTTGAAAAAAATTGGGCATAATAATACGCAGCTTTTGTCCCTCTTTCCAATCATATCAATAAAATTCAAAGTAACACGACTTAAGCTTTTTTCCACTGAGGGTGCGAATATTATATATTATATTCGTTCAGCATAAGAGAACTACTGACTATCTTCTGAGCAGTATGATAAAAAATATCCTGTAGCTACAGTCTTTCGAGCCACCATTCGTAAGCCCGTAAATCAACTTCATGAAGCACTTAAAAACATGTCAGACGAAGAAAGTATAAATCGTCCGCACAGGCGGAGAGAATGAAATTATAAATAGAATTAACACTTAAAATCCCCCATCACATTTTAAAGTCTTTTTTGAGTCTGTCTGACCGATGCCTCGTCTGTCCTTAAATATGTGAAGTTAATTTAGCTTTGGAACATTTTGCTTTGTAAGTACTTATGTACTAATTATGTGTACCAGTACTGACATGCATTCAGTATGACTTACTACCTTAATTGGTGTCTGTTATTTTAAGTAACTATAAGTCAATCCATCTCCATAAAATTGGTTCTAATTCCGCATGTATTAAACAGTTTATGTATTTTCTGAGTCTGCCTGTCTGTCTTTTATGAATGAAGACAAGAATCATTTGGAATCCCTAATGTGTCAAAGATGTTTGTAATGTACCCATAAATTAGTATTCCATGTATCATTATACTTAAGTCATTACATACACGATGTCATCAGATACATACGTCATTCCATAATGAACTTTTTCGTGCTTTCAATCAATACTTAATACATTTATTAGCGTCAAATCTCTTGATTACCACCGTTTCCGGAAAGGTGCCTTATTAAGAGAAGAAGTATCGGCGAAAGAAACTCCCCTGTACATCCTCCAAGCATTCCTCTCCCTCTGGTCATCATGAACTAGTTAAACAAAACCGATGCGTTGCCGATCAAGATCAGAAATAAGAGTACTTTAACAGGTGGATCTCCTATTATGAACTTTTATAAAACCATGGCATTCATGTTCCAGGCAATTCATTAATCGGGCTTTAAACGACGTATGATTGGCTAAAAAGTGTCACGTGACCGCTTTGGTAATACGAATTAGACGTTTTCACTGGAACATGGCTGGAATTAAGAGTTCATAATAGATCCGCTGGTCATTTACATAAAAACTTTGACCAGCATGTTGTCAGCATGCACGGTTTGCCAGGTGGATAAGGTCATCAGCCTCAACGCCAGGGTAGCTCGTCAACGACCCTGGAGGTCTTTGTACAGAGACAAAGACCTCCCCTATTGCGGAAACCTTTATTACTACATGCGGGCGACCTCACACTAACTTCCGTTCATTCGCTTTTAAATAACGCTAATAAATAACGCTTCATACTAATAGCCCTTCATAGTCTTCATACTAACAGTATTTCCTGTGTCGTGGGTACCATGGACAATATACAAAGACAAGGACGCACACCTAGAACGAAGAAATTCAAACGCATCGTTCAAATCGTCTCGCTGGGAATGGAACCCAGGATCCTTGGTATGGCGAACCGGCATGGAAGCCATTGTGCCACACGGCTCGTTTAAGTAAAAGGAGCGTATAATTTGTTTTATAATTTTTTTTTTATTACAAAATCCACAGCTATAAAGGAAATAATATAAATGCATTTTACGAACTATCTTACAGCCAATAACGGATTTACATTCTTTAGTCTACATTTACAGATTATAAATAAGCGAAACAATATAATATGGTGCGTGCATGCATGTGTGTGTGTGTGTGTGTGTGTGTGTGTGTGTGTGTGTGTGTGTGTGTGTGTGTGTGTGTGTGTGTGTGTGTGTGTGTGTGTGTGTGTGCATGTGTGTGTATGTGTGTTTAACATAAGAACTTGGGTAAGAAACTGACGCATCAACTATTGTCTTTAAACATGCTTGATAGCTCCACTCCGAAAGGTCCAGGCCCTCTTAATCTAACGGTTTCCTGTCTTCCTTTTAGGTCGTCAGTCTACCTGATAGGGGGCCGATCAATTATTACGTAAGCACTATGGGGGGTGGGGGGTGGGGGGGGGGGTCTTTGTTTTGCTTATTTTGGATGACATGGGGGGTACGGGAGTATAGATGATGATTACGTCATCGGTAGTTATTTACTTTTTTACACTTTTTTTGGAAAATGTTTACGTAAGTATGGGGGGAGGGGGTAAGAGCTTTGCTTACTTTTGCTGACAAGGGGGATGGGGGGTAAATAATTGTAATAAATCTGCTTACGTAATATTTGAACGGCCCCTAGGGAGACGATCTGTGCTTCGTATACCGAGCCGTCATTTGAGGACTTTTCGACTTCAGCAGTCCTTCGAACGATTTGGCCTGATCTTTGTCATCTGAATAGGATACCTATAGGGTACTTACGCCCCAACTCAGACTCACTAACGGTTACTTTAATTGCTCCTTAGTAAAGAATCACCATAAAAATTCTGTACTAAGGAGCGATTTAAGTAACCGTTAGTGACTCTGAACCCCAAGCGTTAGAGCGCTAGTAATAACATACAAAATATTTTTTTATAAAATATGTACTTGATGCTAGATTTTTAATTTTAGCTTTTTTAAATCCAATTTAAATATTAGAGCCATATTTAGAACTTTAACTCTTCGATAGATCCAAATGTTATATGCAAAAATATGCATAACAAACTCCGCTAACGGTTATAGTTGGAACAATGAGTGAATGAGTGTTTCATTATCGTCCCATTCACCGGTCATCAGTCCTTTCCTTCCTTCTCTTCTCTCCCTGTTGGCTGTTGGCATTGGCATTGGGCGGCGCGAAGTACGCAGGGTGACCATGCGTTTGGCGTTTAGACAGACTGTCCGCTGTGAGGTCGTTTACACACGCAAAAGTATTAAGATTTTTATTATGTTCTTGTAAAAAGTTCGTTTGTACTCGTATAATAATATTATAAAGTAGAACAATTTTATTTAAAAAGCAAAAAATGTGTCAATTAGTTCAGTTTAAATATTTTTTTTTGTATTGCTCTACAATTAAATACTCAAAGGTAAATCAATTGAATAATAAAATAATGTGTTAAACTTTATTTTATAAAATAGAAATAAACTTACCTTTCGTCTTAAAAATGCTTTTGATGCTTTAATATAATACTTTATCGTGATACTAAAATGTAATAAAATAATGACTTAAACTTTAAATAATAGATTAAGTTCAAAGTTATTTTATAAAATCTAAATAAAGTGACCTTTCGTCATAAAAGGCTTTTGATGCTTTAATATAGTATGGCATTTTCATGAATTCTAACGGAATTTTATAATATTATGATTTTTTACACAAATGTAGCACCTATGCATGAGCCCCCAATTTTACCGAATCTAAAGAATATCAGCCTCTGATCTTTCTGATGAGTTAAGCCTCTTTAAAGTGTTAAATCTTAATATAATAACAATAATAGTAATCTTTATTTCAGACCATAATTTGAGTCCATATATTGACTTTACTATAAGCGATTTACTTCGTGTTTATTATTAAGCTCTGTCCTAATACTAAGTTCATGTAAGTGGCAACCCTACCGCCGGATGAGAACATTGTCCTTCGCTAGCCTTGGCTCCTTTTATCAGCGGTTGCATCAATCAGGGTTGTCATGCGGGCTTATTGTTGTTTTTCTAGAAATTGAAATTTATTGTCCGAGGGTGATGTGGGAAAGTGCCATTTACGAATGTGTGTCAGTTTGTCACAAGTTTTGATTTTAGACAGGTTTGTGTCTTGTGATATCACAAGATTTTCCAATACCTACTATTACTTTATCACGCATTCTTTCGCATTTTTAAACATTTGAGTATTGATTCATAATCGAATGATAAAAGTAAATTTATATTTTTTTTATTTTATGTTTGTTATAAAGTAAATTTTACATTAAAATTCCAGTTAAATTTGGGCCAGATATATAATCCTCACGTTCTTATTACACACACAAAACAAATTGCCCCATTAAAATAAAATGGTGCAATATCGAAAGTGTCACGGATATTATTATAAATCACTCGCCAAATATCGCATGACCCAAATAGTGTGCTCGTTCGAAAATTTCTCTTGACCCATTTCTAAGGAGTCGCATCCTGCTGTTCGTTCGCGAAAAAGAAAAAAGGGGTCAAAGACCGACGAGCAAGCCACGCGATTGGCCAGCTCATTGATGGCCATTTGCGATTGTTTAACAGGTCAGCATAATGGAAAGATTGAAGAATACACACATAATTAAAAATGATTTGTTGCGGAGGGCGAATGACCCTATTTCAGGATAGTGGTGGGCATATTTGTCGATAGGGGGCGATTGTTATGAAGTTCATTATATTTTATTGTTGTTCTATCCATCCATCCTTCGATGTCATTACGATGTCATACCCTATCTGAGATTACACAAGCTTGATTGATATTAGTCACACAAAAGTTTCATAATGGTTTTATAAATATTAGTTATTAATTATACAAAAAATTGAAAGTTAAATATATAGTTAAGTTATATAGTTACTTAATATTCTCTATCAACTCTTGTTTGCGACACTTCGATTGATTCCAAAGTTCAAAATTCCTTTATATTCACTATACTACATACACTACCATACATGCATTGAAAAATAAATAATTAATTTTAGTTTCACTGATAAATTCAGACTGATAAAATTTTGCATTCATTAGGTACCTATCATGCGTAATATTTTTATAAATATTCTGTATCCAGGCGATTCTTTATCAGTGCTGTAGTTTAATTAAAACACAGCAATAGTGTATATTCCATTCAAGGTTGTCACTTTTACAAAGTAAATTATTATTTATAACATTTTTTTGAACATGTTGCAATTTGCAACCTAATTTGAAAAATCCGTATAAAAAGTTGCTGTAAAAAATATTTAAGTATAAATGTCTAGATACGGTTCATAACATCGTAAGTATGCGAATGAATATTTAGAGAAAACTTTAAAATAAAGTTGAACCAAATTCCAAAATAAAAATTTCAAAATGGTAATAATGGTAATAGTTATAGTGAATAATAATTGAAGTAAATTTAAATGAATTTATGTGCAAAGAAGAAGATTTAAGGATGTGCGAAAAAAGATTTTAAAAGTATATTAGGTACCTACGTGTTGGATTATGCGTTCCAATAGTAGCACGCCAACCGATACCGTAAGATATCTCTGTATCTATCCCATTCTATTACAGTTGAAAAAGCTTTTTTCTCTTTTTCATCGCCAATTTATCTCCAACGCCTCAGACTAAAAGAAAGCGATGAATCACATCAGAATGGCTCATTACTGGATTCTAATGTCCTACATAACAAAAGACGTGACAACAAATTAATGTACATAATATTCACGCTAGACGACTTGGCGACGCTGTGACGTAGTGTATTCGTGACAATTGTCACCGCGTCACCGCGCGGTGGCGTTAACCTTGATCTTAGATAAGCGGTTATCCTTCAAATTATGCAAGACCTACTCACACTACACATCCCGCCACAAATTTAAATAACGAACTTTAATATCTATTTATCCTTTTCATTCGTTCCATAAAAAGACCGGTAGATAAGGACAGGGATAATCTCAGGCCAAAGTCCATATGAAAGCAGGTGTCGAAGTACTTTATATTTTTGAAACAGGATATATATTAATAACTATTGAGCTGGTAGTTACTTCCTATTTTTTGCGTGAAAGATTGTGTCATTTATAGCAATGGTTGATTAGTAATTCCTGTCTATCATTTATATAGCTCTATGTTTTTAATATCTGAATAATTTCTATTTAAAAGTAAACAGTTATTAAATTTTAAATACGCAATATAAACCGGCATTTTTATCAATATTTAAATAAAGTGTACTTAGTGACAACAAATCGTATGACCCGAAAACCAGCTATTTTTGACAATTTATCGTATACAGAGTAGTTATTAAGCGGATTGTGTGCAAGAGGCTTTTGTATGATAATCATGGTGGCTCGTGTGATAAGCGATTTTTGCGAACTTTGAGCTTTAATATTTTTTATAGATGTGGGATCACCCCATCCCAATGATGTTTAAATATGTTCCGAAAAATCTGTTCCGATGTCCGCAAGGCACGCTTTATTGCTTTATCGCACCTCTTAATCGCTCTCGCGTCAAAACTACATCGCTATCTCTTTCTTCACCTGAATAAGAGTTCCCAATTCGGAACTTTTTGAGTCACACAACGCGCGCGCTTATGACATATCTGCCTCTTTTTAATGTATAATATCATTGCCCCATCCCGACTTTCGTACCAATTTTCGACTGTATTCAAATTATTGTAAGCTTGAATTTCTTTACTAAACGACAAATGAGTTCACGATCCACCTGATGGTAAATGGCTACCACCCATGGACATCAGTTACACCAAAGGCATCACCAATTTGTTGGCGACCAAGAAAGAGAGAACAGGCTCTCAAGCCCCCAGTTAGAACACGTCGAGTCGTTTGGCAGCTGACTTAAACAAGCTTCACAGAAGACAATCATACCAGCAATATTATAGACTAGCTATTGCCCGCAGCTTTGCACACGGAAATTATGTATTAACTTAATCAAACTTTTATCCTGTTTTCCCGGGAAGCCATTTAATTTACCGGAATAAAAGTTGTCTAAAATATGACTCAGGGTATCAGTAACAACTTTACCAATTTTCATCGAAATCCGTTCAAGGGTTTTTATGTGATGCCCAGACCGACAAACAGACACTTTGAGTTTTATTATAGTATAGATAGTTTTATTAACTATGACAACTAATAGGCATAAAAGTACAGATTGTGACAGGAACTAAATATGGCATAATGAAAAAATACAATATTACGAATTGTCTCCAGAAAATGATGACAGTTTTGTCCTACTGTATGCTGCAGCCTATAAAACTAAGTTTATTTATGATTACCCACATAGTGTTATTATATATTTTTTTCATATTGCCCTACCATAATAATATAGTGCGGCGAAGCGTCGCCACTCACCGTGCCAAAAATTAGGTTTACCCCTCGCCTATAGATGTTTCACATCAATAAAGCTACACACTCATAGCTCTACATTAGGATTCCCCATGTCGTGGGTGCAATGGACAACACACAAAAACAAAAACACACACGCCCAGACGAAGAATAGAAATTCAAATTCATCATTCAAATTTCCGCCTCGTTGGCAATCAGACCCAGGATCCTTGGCAAGCGATTCGGCATGATAACCATTGCACCACACAGGTCGTTAAATATTTGACCAAAACATTTAATATAAAAAATAATAATATCAAAATCACAAATAATTTAAATTTTTATCGATAAGTCTCGTCGCCAACTCTAAGCACGCTGGTAGTGGCCACACATCCGGAGGCGCGTGGGAATGGGCCCGCTGATCCAGCCGTATCTAGGGAACTAGATCCTTAGCCTACATTGTAAGCTTTAGCAGGAGGAATACCTTCCTGAACTTCTGTACTACCTTATATTTTTTCTTAGTAAAGGTAATTTTATTGTTATAGTTTATTTCGTTACTAAAATTCATTTGTACCTCATGTATTATGCCCAATAAAAAGATTAAATAAATAAATAAAATTCCTGTTAATGCGTGGAGTCTAATGGAATAATTTAGTAAGACTAAGAATATTGTTGACTTCAACCCAATAATGGCCCACTACTGGGCACGGGTCTCTCCTCTTTAGGAGGCGTAGAACATACTCCACCACGCTGCTTCAGTGCGGATTGGTGGAGGGGTTAGTGGCCAACCCGAGTGTCACAAGTTTTTATGCCGCCCGAGGTCCTCCGACATGGCGACCTAACGACTGTTATCTTACTCTAACAACCGGGTCCGACGGCATTACGTGCCCTTCGAAGCACGGAAACGCTCAAGAATTTTTTTCTACTAGCGGTCACCCATCCAACTACCGACCGCGCCCGCTGTTGCTTAACTTTGTCGATCACAGAATAGACACAAGCCGCCGGGCTATGAGCGCTTCCTAAGAATATTAGCTGAGTATATTAAGCGATGTAATTTTATGTCACGTAATATCGAAAGGCAATTTAAACGCCGTGATACCGTGTTATTATTCAATTGTTCATAAGTGTTCCTTGTTAATTAATTTATGTTACTAGCGGATAAACGGTCTACTGATGGTAATTATGTGGTCATTTTACTACAAGTAGCCATCATTCATACCATCCAACCATGAAATCCACAGGGCTGCTACTTACCTTTTTTGGCCAAGAATTAAACTGAAATCTTCATTAACAAGCTCTTCAATAAATCCACCGAAACATATAAAAAAATCTCGTGGATTCAAATGGAAGACCGATGACAGACCAGGCCAAAATGATGAAATAAACTGAGTGAGCCTCAGCGCCTTCTGACGGAAGAAATCTAACATTTTCCAGCATAGTTCACCAAAAAGCAAGCCTTCCCTGGCTTCAAGGATGAACAAGACTCAAAATTACAAACAATTGAATAAAAATTAGAAGCACTTAATTCCAGTATTTGGTGGCCATGTCAAACTATTTGGTCCAACCATGCTCCAGTTATCAGATGATACCGAAACTGAAGTGGATCTATTGTCATTCATTGGTTTTGATGAACAAAATTGATCCTTCGATACTCTATTATACAGCGGTGACTTTGAACTGAACTGGTACCAATTTACACATCACCTTCTCATCTGTTTAGAAGACCTTATGACAAAAGATTTAAGATCGAAATTCCAGTGAGGATGTGTAAAGAAGATGCAGGGTATTGTGTTATGATTTCCCCATGTGTAGTTGACCGTAATTGTTTAATGTAGTCGACATTTTGGCAATCGGCGGTCGGTCAACGATAAGTTAGTTTATGAGATTGATTCATAATTACTGATCCAAATTTTTAATGGATTGTTCTTTTTCCGTTTCAGTTTTAGTTGTGAATCTTTTGTGAGTTGCTTATGACCCTAATTGAGAGAGCAAGCGATCAAATGTATTTGCTTTGTTATTACAATCTCTCCTAATAAGTAGCGATACAGTCTAGGGTGGTAAAGCGCAAAGGTAACAGATTATTGACACTTGACTTGAAGACACCTACATTTCAATCGAAGGGGAGCACCAAAACGGGCAAGTTATTTCAGCACTTCGCAGTTTGCATAACAAGAGAAGAAGATGAGAAAAGGGTGATGGTGAAAAAAGACGAGAATTAAATCTTTATAATGTATTTATTGATCTGGACATGGACATTCAAATAATGAGGAGTTGAGAAGAAAGAGATAAATTGTTTTTTAACTTTACATCCAAATTACAAATTACAAAAAAAACTGGTTATTTTGAGTTAAAGTTCAGGTAAAAGACCCTTGCCGCTTTGTTTTAGTATTGCACTGGATGACTCTGGACATAAAATATCGAAATTGCGAACTTAAAGGAATTTAAGTAATTTTGCCCTCCAAAGATCCAGTCGAGTTGACTGATTGATTGTCGATGATAAAATAATAAATATGACAAGACATTGCAGATTCCTCCAAGGTCTATTCAAGCTGATGAATACGATACACCGTGCATTGTGTGTCCAATAAATCACACCTCGCAGATCCTCGTAAACATTCTGAGAATTGACCGTTGAATCAAACTCGGTGCGTTGTCCTCAGGTCCTAATTCCGTCACAGTTTGACCCTGGATGTATTGCAAAAACACGAAGGCTGAATGTTGGCTCTTGACTGTTTGGACTCGAATTTGCGTTTGACGATTGTTGACTTTTACATCTGGTAAAGAAAGTTATTAAGCATCAACACTCAGGAGATTAAGTTTAGAGAAA
>CAWVQL010000309.1:0-36609 GCA_963932265.1 Thymelicus lineola | reverse complement strand
AACCTAACTAACCTAACCTAACCTAACCTAACCTAACCTAACCTACCTAACCTTTTTTTTTTTTTTTTTTTTTGTTGACGCTGGAAAATCCTCATGGATACCCGACAGGCGCGGGGGGCGCTGTCGGGTTATGCCGGACTCTTACCGGCTAAAAACCAGCGGTGTTCCTCCTCACCGTCTTCCGGCGGAGCTGCGGGGACGCATTCGCACACTTCCGTTGCTCCGCCGACGGTTGCCCGGGCTCGGGCCCAACTTGTGGGGCGCTCATCATTGGCGCCACTCACCATTCAAACTGGCGTGCCGGAACACGGGACACGCCAGCCGCCTCGGGGGTCTCCTCCAACTGGGCGATGGTACCCCCCGGTTCCACCGCCCGGAGACCCCGGTTATGGGGGAAGACGGCGCTCGTGCGCCAGGCGCCTCCGCCCAACTCTCTTTCGGCGGATCGGGTTGGAAAGAGGGTCGTCCTCCCTCCCCGCTCCGCCGCCTCCTTTTGCGCCATGACGCACTCACAAAACCGGAGCGCCGCCTTCCACGCTCTGTCGCTGCCGACCATGGCTCTCACGACGCCCGGCAGCGACAGGTCGCCCCCAATAACCGCCGCGAGGCTCGCCCGCGGCTCCGCCCACTCCGGGCACTCCGCCAGCGTGTGCTCCGCTGTGTCCTCCGGACACCCACAAGCGTGGCACACGCTGGTCGGCTCTCGACCCGCCACGCTGCACAGGTACCTGCCGAAGCAACCGTGCCCCGTCATCATCTGCACAGCGCGGAAGGTGAGGGCCCCGTGTCGGCGATCGACCCACCTTTCCAGGACGGGCCGAATCGCCTCCACCGTTCTTCTGCCGGCGGTCGGCTCCGCCAGCCTTTCCTTCCATTTCCGGAGGAGGACCTGGCGGTCGAGTCGCCCCTGCCGCCCAGCCTCCTCCGGCTCTGGATCCGCCAAATCGGCTCGTGCTGCTGCGCTGCGGCGCCAGTACGCTGCCGAGAGCACCTCCGCGTCCAGGTCCCACGGTGGGGTCCCGGCCAGGACGCATGCCGCCTCGCACGAGATGGTGCGATACCCTCTCACCACCCTGATCGCCATGACCCGTTGCGCTTGGCGCAGGAGGGTCCTATTCTGGGCGATCAGGGTGTCCGCCCAGATCGGGGCCCCGTAGAGGGCCATCGACCGCACCACCCCGGCGTACAGCCGCCGGCATGCGACCGACGGTCCACCCAGGTTCGGCAGCAGCCAGCTTAATGCTCCGGCCGCGCGCAACAACCTGGGGACCACCGTCGGAAAGTGCTCCCGGAAGTTCCATCGACTGTCGAGGACGACGCCCAGGTACCGCATCGTCGACTCGACAGCGATGGAGACGCCGCCGACCACCAGCCGGGATCCTGCGGGGAGGGCGCGTCGGGCTCCGTGGAAACACAGAGCCTCCGACTTTCCAGCGCCACCTCCAGCCCCAGCCGGCGGATTTCGGGCCACCACTTGGGCCACTCCGGCCGTCGCAATAGGGCCGCCTCCCGGTGCGTGGCGCCGCCGGGACGTGACGAGGGTGTCGTCCGGCGTAACAAGTTACGTCGACCCCCCGCAGATTAGCGCCCCGCAGCCACCCAGTCGTAGCCGATGTTCCACAGCAACGGCCCAAGAACCGAACCCTGTGGAACACCGCACGTCATGACCCGGCGGCCCCACCCGTCGCGCGTCGGGTACACCACTTCCCTCTCGGAGAAGTAGTCGGTGAGGAGGCGACGCAGGTAGTCGGGCACGCGATGGTAGCCCAGCGCCGCCTCGATACAGCCCCAGGGGAGGGTGTTAAAGGCATTGGCGATGTCTAGAGACACCGCCAAGACGACCTCTCCCCGTGACACCGCCTCCTCCGAGAGGTCCCTCACACGCGCGATGGCGTCGACCGTCGAGCGGCCCCGCGGAAACCGAATTGCCGGTCACTCAGCCCCGGCCCGACCCGTTCTAGGTGCCCGACGAGGCGCGCGGAAATAATCCGCTCGAAGAGCTTGCTCACCTCGTCGAGTAGCACTATGGGCCGGTATGCCGACGGCGAGTCCGCCGGGCGACCCTCCTTGCGCAGCAGCACGAGCCTGCCGATCTTCCACTTCCTCGGAAAAGCGGCCACGCCGCATACAGGCGTCGAAGAGCTCAACGACCCTGGGCCCGAGGGCCTCCAGGGCTAGCGCCCACACCCTACCGGGTACCCCGTCGGGGCCCGGTGCTGTGCTCCTGGCGCGGAGCCGCTCCACCGCAGCCTCCAGCCTCCGCCGAGACACCTCGGGCACCGGGGCGCTCGAGCTCTCCGACGATGCAGCCGCCACGGGCGGCGGCGCCGAGTCGGCCCTCTCTGGGAAGAGAGTGGCGACAACTTTCTCCACCACCTCTGGTTGGAGACTCTGGGTCAGCGGAGGAGCCCAGGGGCGCAGCTTGCCACGCACCGTCTTGTACGGGCGCCCCCAGGGATCCCTATTCAGGGTCTCCAACCACTCTCCCCACGACTCGGCCTTTGCTCCCGTATGGCGATCTGCAGAGAGACGCATCTCTCCCTGTACGCGGCGTAGAGGGCGGCTTTCCTCGGCGTCCACCCGCCTTCGCCGCCTTCTGTAATGGGTGTACTGGCGTCTGGCCGCTACGCACGCTTCGCGAAGCCGGCGCAGGTCCGCCGACCACCAGTACACCCATCTGCGGGGCGGGAGCGGGTCTGGCGCGCGACATACCGGCGTCGCACACCTGCGCCATCGACTCGCTCAACCGCTCCGCTCGCCCCGTCCACGTCGGCCGCCGGGCCCTCCGGCGCCGGTAGCCAAGCTGGACGATGGACGCCTCGATGATGACGTCCACCGTCCATGGTCTTGAGGGCCCAGCGCGGTCCGTCCCCACGCGGGGGCCGGCTCTGGGGAGCTCCAGGGTTGGCGGCGACCTCGTACCGGATATACCGGTGGTCCGAGAGCGTCTCCGCCTCCCCGAGCACCCTCCAGTTTCGGACACGGCGCGCGAGACACGGGGTCGCGAACGTTAGGTCCACGATGGAACCCCCGTTGTGCCGCACGCACGTGTCTACCGACCCCCGGTTTAGAAGAACTAAGCCCGACGTGGCAGCCCACTCCTCCAGTACCGCGCCCGCGCATCGGTGGCCGGGGAACCCCAAGCCGTCGACTTGGCGTTGAAGTCCCCCGGCGACCAGCACCGGGATTGGGTGACTCTGGCCGACCAGAGCACCGACCTCGAGCAGGAATTGCTCGAATGCGGCCAGGCTCCGGTTCGGCGAGAAGTACACGCCGACGATCGTCACGCCCATAAGGGTGACCGCGACGCATCCATGGCCCTTCGCTGATTTGTCGAAGGGCGGGGAGCCGGCGGCCGTCTGCGCGACGATCGCCACCCGTGTTCTCCCGGTCACCAACCCAGTTGTCCCTGGCGGGGACGAGGTAAGGCTCCGCCACCACCGCCGCCTGGATCGACCACTCGGCCAGGCTCTGGTACAAAAGGTCCTGAGCTCTGGCCGAGTGGTTGAGGTTCGCCTGGAGGAGAGACATGGCCATACTTAATCTACGACCATGTCTGCGACCCTCTCGGCGCGCTCCACGTCAGCGGCGGACGGGCGGGCCGGCCGGGGGTGGGCTGTTGGGCCTTTCCCGGCGGGCTTCTTCTTCTTTTTCTTGCCGGCGGACTTGGCGGGGGCGGAAGCGGCACATGCTCCGCTACCCGCTCTATGGTCCGCCGGCTTCTGCTTCGCCTCGCACAGCGGGCAGCGTGGGGCTGCGGAACAGCCAGCCGCCTTGTGGCCCGGTTGACCGCAGCGATAGCAGACATCGCTGCGGTCCACCTCGGCGGTGCATTTGCTCCGGACGTGCCCCGAATCGAGCACCGGTAGCACCGCAGGGGTTCTGGCCTCAAGGAGGCTGACCCGGGCCGACACCCACCCCACCAGTAGCCGCCCGCTGGAGGCGACCTTCTTCGCCGCGGAAACCGGGCAGCGCACCCACGCCGTGCCGGGGCTGTCGGCGGAGAAGCGGCGGATCTCCCCGCACTTTACCTGCTCGGGGGGGCATTCCCCGTAGCGGGCCACCGCGGCCGCCACCTCCTCCGAGGACACCGCGTCATCCAGCTCGCTGATGCGCAGGTCTGCGCACTTCACGGGTCTGGAGACGCGGACCAGGTCCGCGGGAAGGACCTCCCGCAGTTTGCCCGCCAGCAGGTCCGCCTTCTCGCCGCTGTCAGCCCCGGGGATCTCCAGCATGCGGGCCCCCGTCACGGCGGTGCGGAATCGGAGACCCTTCAGGCCTAAGCCTTCCAGGTCGATCCTCCGCTTCGCCCCGTCGAGCACGTCCTTATAGGAGAGCTCCTTCCCCTCCACCGTGGCACCCGGCTGGATAGTGATGGCCACCGCAGCCGAGCGCGGGGCGCGAAGCTTCGCCGCCGCGTTCTTCTTGGGCGGGGGCTTGTCCGCCGGTGCGCTGCCCTTTTTCCCCCGCTTGCCCCGCTTGCCCCGCTTGGCGGCCTCGGTCCACTGCTGGGACACGGCCGTCGTCGGGGGCTTCGGAGCGCCAGGCGTCGGCGCTGCCACCTCGGAGTACGCCTTGGGAGGCGCTTTCCCTTTCAAGTTCTTTCTGGCCGCGGGAATGGGAGCGGGAGGCGCAGCCTCAGCCCTCGCCCTGTCGGCGGCCAAAGGCGGCCGGAGGGGCGGCTCGGGAGCTGGAGGCGCAGCCTTAGCCCTCGCCCTGTCGGCGGCCAAAGGCGGCCGGAGGCGTGGCTCGGGGGGGAGCCGCATCGCGAACGCCTCGAGCTTGGCGTCCATCATGGTCCCCACTTCCACCACGATAGAACGCCTCAGCGAGTCGTCGCGATCGACTACGCTCGGCTCGGCAGGCCTGACGAGGCTCGCCCGCAATTCCGCGATCTCCTTGCGGAGTTCAGCGACCTCGCTTTGCAGGCGAGCATTGGCCCTTTCGAGCCGTGCCGTCTCGTCAGTAGCGGACCGCTGTGCCAGCTCCGCTACGACCCCCATAAGGCTTGCAGAGGCCTCCTTGAGGTCCCTCTGCAGCGTGCCCTTCAGGTTGCGCGATTTCGTCGCAACAGCCTGAATGAGGAGCACGCTGTCCTCCGCCTTTTTCCGCAGCTCGGAGGTCGAGGGTCCGTCTTCGCCGCGTGAGAGCGACGACGAGTCGGACAGACACCTCGACCTCGACCGAGAGGGAGATCGGGATCGGACGTCCCGGGCCATCTCGGCCAGCTCCCTCTCTGCCTGGAGCTTCTCCTCCTCCCTCTGCGCCTTGAGGTACGCCAGCTTCGCCTTAGCTAGGCCGACGTACTCTCCGGTCGTGGGCGGTCGCCCTCTCCCTCGTCTTGCAGGCACAGGAGTGGGAGCTTTCTTTTTCTCGACCAACTCCGGTGCCTCCGCCTCGTCCCCTTTCAGGGACCGCTTCCGCGCATTGCGCCAGAAGCGTCCTGACGTGTCGTCCCCAGACGACACCGTCATCAGGGTCACCACGGAGGAGTCAGACTCTTCCGCAGTCTCCTGGGCCTCCTTATCTTGCGTTTCGGTGTCCGTTTTTCTTGCGTTATTGTCGTCGTTGCTCGTTTGGAAGGCTGGTGCCCCCCCCAGATACGCGGGGCAGACCGCACCCATCGTGGGCACGGTGAGGGATTCTCCGGCATCGGAGATGCCGGTACCCTCCTGGGGTAGTTTGTTGTTTGCCGAACTTTCCATTTTTTCATTTTTCTTTTTATGAGCGGGGTGAGATCCCCTGCCTCTCCGGATTGGGTACCCCCCAACCATTCATCCCATCGCCAAAGCCAGAGCTTGGGATTAGGGTAATTTTTTATAGAGGTTTTCTTCCTCGCGGCCCCCACCGAAGTGGCGGCCCTCACCCCTGACGCCTACGGGTCAGGGAGCGAGTTGGCCGACGGTGGCCTAAGCCATGCTGCCGTGACCGACAGCCCGTCGCCCCCGCGTTAGGGTAGGTAAACCACATGGGTTTATCCCACCCTGGTCCCATCCACCGTGCCCTCTGCTAAAGCAGAGGGACACGTGGAGAGACCCCACCACATGGTCTCATCCGCATTATCCTCTGCTTGAGCAGAGGGGCACGTGGAGAGACACCGACTTGGGGTAATTTTTTAGAGAGGTTTTCTTCCTCGCGGCCCCCACCGAAGTGGCAGCCCTCACCCCTGACGCCTACGGGTCAGGGAGCGAGTTGGCCGACGGTGGCCTAGGCCATGCTGCCGTGACCGACAGCCCGTCGCCCTCGCGTTTGGGTGAGTAAACCTCAAGGGTTTTTCCCACCCTGGTCTCATCCACAGTGCCTTCTGATAAGTCAGAGGGACACGTGGAGAGACCCCACCCCATGGTCTCATCCGTACTAAGCGGAGAGACCCAACTGTGAGCCGCTCTTGGTCTGGCCCCTCCTTCCAAGCCTGTCCGTTATGGGAAGCCCTGTACGGCATAGCCTTGGAGATCATCGGGACACGCAAGCCCCCCCACCACGACAAGGTGGCGGCCCCCGGGGGGGAACCTAACCTAACCTAACCTAACCTAACCTAACCTAACCTAACCTAACCTAACCTAACCTAACCTAATAAACCCACATGGTCATATCTTGAGGATATTCCGTTGGCCGATCCAGAATTTTATGTTAGTCGCCCTGTAGACATATTATTAGGCGCTGATGTATATTCTAACATTATTATGAATGGTATAAGCAGATCGGACCAAACTGTACCTATCGCTCAACAAACACGTATAGGCTGGATACTTTGCGGTAACGTGACAACCCTACAATGCAACGTCGTCCTGCATCAAGATCAGATAGACGAGATACAAAAATTTTGGGAGATTGAAGATATTTCAGAAGAACAAAATCTGTCCTCTGAAGATTTGTACTGCTTAGATTATTATAAATCAACAACTTCACGTCGGGAAGACGGCTCATACGTAGTGAGATATCCTTTTAAAAAAAAATTTCAAAGAAAAAATAAGTTCGAGCAAAAACTTAGCTTGTGCACAATTTCGCAATTTAGAACGGAAGCTTAACAATAATTATAATATAAAACAACAATACATATCTTTCATTCGTGAATATCTGACACTCGGACATATGAAACCAAGCGATGGAAGTCAACAACCTGAGTGTTATTTACCGCACCATTGTGTTTTACGAAACGATTCTACAACAACAGCATTACGCGTCGTATTTAATGCATCGAAAAATACGTCATCAGGGTTGAGCCTTAACGATCTTATGTATAAAGGGCCAAACTTACAACAAGACCTACAATCCTTACTGCTAAAATGGAGGCAGTTTCAATTTGCATTTACCGCGGATATTGAGAAAATGTTTCTTTTTATTTGGATAAATGACGACGACCAGACGTTTCAAAAAATTGTATGGCGCGATTCACCTAACGAGTGTTTAAGGGATTATCAATTATGCACGGTGACATACGGCACGAAGGCAGCGCCTTATCTTGCGATGATGACCCTAAAGCAGTTAGCAACCGATGAAAGAAACAATTTTAATTATAATACAATAAAAACACTTGAGGAGTCATTTTACATGGATGACGTATTGCACGGCGCCCATTCATTGGAAAGTAGTAAACAATTAATACAAGATCTTATAAATCTATTAAAACGAGGTGGATTTAATTTGCGTAAGTGGAAGTCAAATTCATCGGAGTTAATTCAAGATACGCCAAATTTGGGAAATAAAGGGGATAATTTTGAATTTAAACAAGAAAATTCTACAAAAACGTTAGGACTTCGGTGGAATACTTTAACAGACAGCTTTATATTTCAATGCAAAATCGAGAATTCGAACACAACACATACTAAGAGATCGATGCTTTCGGACATATCTAAGTTATTCGACCCCTTAGGATGGCTTTCACCATTATCTACGAAATTAAAATTACTTTTCCAAACCGTTTGGACAGCAAATATTCTTTGGCATGAGAAAATACCCGAAAACATCCTCAACGAGTGGAAATCATTAAGAGACAGCTTGTCACTCATCGAACAATTTCAAGTACCAAGATGGTTAGGAACACAAGAAAACGATGAAGTTGAATTGCATGGTTTCTGTGATGCTTCTGTGGGCACCTCCGTCCCACATTCTATGTCTATGTAGTTTATTATATATTTACACACACACATACACAAACACACAGTTATTTATAATAATATATTATGTTTATCATATACACCACACATACAGCCTACACATACACACACACGGGCGCACGCACAGTCACACACCTCACACAAGCGCCGACACCATCCACGGGTTCGAACCTGGTGCGCTCTGGTGTCCTACGTCACCGCGTGACGTCACACTACCAGCCGCGGCCAGCAGCGCGCCGAACCGGTTGCTGGCTCGCGCCCCCCGCGCCTCGCTTCCCGGGCGGCGCGCGCGCGCGTCAGTTCTCGCCCAGCAACCGGCAGTCAGCCTCCAACACACATCGCGCTCTTACGTGTCGCTCGGTCGCTTGACTACCTCGCGCTTACCTAGTGCTTTCGCTGTGCCCTAAGTGCTAATTTACGTTCTCTGTTAAGACTGCTTGTGCTTGTACATTGTATCTATTCTATCACTCTCTCTCCTTCTTGTTTATATGGACGTTTCTTTCGTGTGTGCTTTCCTGTGTAGTGTAAACTGTACTCTAGTGTTCTTTGTGAATAAACTATTAACTTTAATTCCGGAGTTAACTTTATTGCGCACGCGCACCGCCTACACTCACCACACGCGCTATACCTATATCTATTCCCATAACTGGTGACCCCAACGTGAAAAGGATAACGGTTGGCGGCCCTGTGGTGACTACCGCATGTTGAACGCGCGGACGGTCCCCGACCGTTATCCTATCAAACACATCCACGACTTTGCCCATAATATAGCTGGTAACAAAGTTTTTAGTACCATCGACCTTGTCAAGGCCTACAACCAAATCCCGGTCTACGAGGAGGACATCGCGAAAACAGCCATAACAACACCTTTTGGTCTGTTTGAGTTCCCTTATATGACTTTTGGTCTCCGCAACGCAGGGCAGACATTCCAGAGGTTCGTGGATGAGATGACGCGCGGTCTAGATTTTTGTTACGCATATCTAGACGACTTCCTAGTATTTTCTAAGAACGAAGCCGAGCATGAAGAGCACCTGCGTTTACTCTTCACTCGAATGCAGGAATATGGTATTTTGATAAATACATCGAAATGTGTTTTTGGTCACCGTGAGGTCACATTCCTGGGCTATCGCATCTCAGAAGATGGTACAAAACCTCTGGAAGCCAAAGTACAGGCTATAAGGGAATTCCCCCCACCCAAGACCGTTAAGCAGCTGCGCCGTTTCTTGGGGATGGTTAATTTTTACAGGCGCTTCCTGCCTCACGCGGCAACCATCCAGGCCCCACTGAACGCCCTGCTTACGGGCTCGGTGAAGGGGTCGCAGCCGATACATCTTACTGGTGACTCTCTTTCAGCTTTTGACCAGTGTAAGGAGAGTCTTGCGAACGCTGCGCTATTGGCACACCCGGACTGCGATGCTCCATTGAGTTTAGTCACCGATGCGTCCGATGTAGCAATGGGTGCCGTAGTGCAGCAACTAAAAAATGGTAAGTGGCAGCCGCTTGCGTTCTTCTCGCGCAACTTAACACCCGCGCAGCAGAAGTACTCACCCTACGATCGCGAACTCCTCGCGATCTACGACAGCATCAAGTACTTCCGGCACTTGCTGGAAGCACGCGTCTTTGCAGTCTACACTGACCACAAGCCGCTCAGTTTCGCTTTCCATGAACGGAAAGCCAACTGTTCGCCCCGTCAGTTCCGTCACTTAGATTTTATTTCGCAGTTCACGACCGACATCCGTCACATCTCCGGTAAGGATAATGTGGTGGCGGACACATTATCTCGCGTCGATGAACTGCAGCTGCCAGTCGACTTCGACACACTCGCGGAGTCTCAAGCAGTGGACCAGGAGCTTCTTCAGTACCTCAGCGGAGAAACATCACTTCGCCTGAAGAAGCTCACCATCCCTGGCAGCAGTAGGGAAATTTACTGTGACGTCAGCACACCATCAGCACGGCCTTTTGTACCACTGTCACTACGTAAGCCGTTATTCGACAGTCTTCATGGTTTCAGCCACCCAGGTCCCAAGGCCACCGCCCAACTGGTGGCCGAGCGCTTCGTCTGGCCTGGGATGCGCAAAGACTGTCGAGAGTGGTCACAAAAATGCCTAGCGTGTCAGCGCGCCAAGGTGAGTCGCCACGTGTCAGCGCCGTTGGGCACGTTCGATTTACCTCGCGCTCGATTCGCCTTTATCCACGTGGACATTATAGGGCCCCTACCAACATCTGAGGGGTACCGCTACTGCTTGACCGCAGTGGACCGTTTTACGCGCTGGCCGGAAGTAACACCTTTGGTAGATATCACCGCGGAATCGGTCGGAAAGGCGTTGCTATCGTGGATATCCAGGTTTGGATGTCCAGCCGATATCGTTACCGACCGTGGGCGGCAGTTCGAATCCACGCTCTTCCAATACCTTGGAAGAATGATCGGATTCAAGCACCGCCGCACCACCGCCTACCATCCGGCCTGCAACGGCATGGTCGAGCGATTTCATCGCCAACTAAAAGCAGCGATAATGTGCCACGCGGATAGCAACTGGGTCGAGGCCTTGCCCTTTGTGCTCTTAGGCATCAGGTCATCTTTCAAAGAGGACCTTCAGTCCTCTTCCGCTGAGCTGGTCTACGGTGAGCCGCTCCGTCTGCCGGGAGAATTCTTCCAGGCGACCGCTCCCGAGACCACAGACCTCTCAGACTTCACCACACGCCTAAGACACATAGCGGCAAAAATCCGACCCACACCTGCTGCACGTCACTCAAGCAACAAATCCTTTGTTCAGAAGGAGCTCCATTCAGCGAGCCACGTCTTCTTACGAGACGACTCGACCCGAGGTTCCTTACAACCACCTTACACAGGTCCTCACAAAGTGGTCGAACGTAGGGATAAGACTTTCCGTATACTGATTAGAGGCAGGGAGGTCACAGTAACGATAGACCGACTCAAACCGGCCTACCTACTCGTAGACCCATCTCCCACCAACAATCCCATCCCTACTCCCAGGTTCCCTCCAGCTCCAGCGCCCACTCCTACACCGACTCCCGCTCCCTCACCTGATCCTCCATCTGCACGGTCGGAGTCCACAACTCCGGAAGGCGGCAAAACCACACGATCTGGCCGCCGAGTTCGTTTTCCGGACTACTATCGACCGTAGACCCGGTCTCTGGGGGGGAGTGATGTGGGCACCTCCGTCCCACATTCTATGTCTATGTAGTTTATTATATATTTACACACACACATACACAAACACACAGTTATTTATAATAATATATTATGTTTATCATATACACCACACATACAGCCTACACATACACACACACGGGCGCACGCACAGTCACACACCTCACACAAGCGCCGACACCATCCACGGGTTCGAACCTGGTGCGCTCTGGTGTCCTACGTCACCGCGTGACGTCACACTACCAGCCGCGGCCAGCAGCGCGCCGAACCGGTTGCTGGCTCGCGCCCCCCGCGCCTCGCTTCCCGGGCGGCGCGCGCGCGCGTCAGTTCTCGCCCAGCAACCGGCAGTCAGCCTCCAACACACATCGCGCTCTTACGTGTCGCTCGGTCGCTTGACTACCTCGCGCTTACCTAGTGCTTTCGCTGTGCCCTAAGTGCTAATTTACGTTCTCTGTTAAGACTGCTTGTGCTTGTACATTGTATCTATTCTATCACTCTCTCTCCTTCTTGTTTATATGGACGTTTCTTTCGTGTGTGCTTTCCTGTGTAGTGTAAACTGTACTCTAGTGTTCTTTGTGAATAAACTATTAACTTTAATTCCGGAGTTAACTTTATTGCGCACGCGCACCGCCTACACTCACCACACGCGCTATACCTATATCTATTCCCATAACCAGGCCTATGCATGTGTTATTTATTGCAGAATAAAAAGAGATGATAACATACTGGTGACACTCCTGGCGGGCAAGGCACGACTGGTACCTGTATCTAAGAAAATATCCCTGCCTAGGATTGAACTAAGTGGAGCTTTACTTTTGACTAAACTGATGAGCAAGGTTCAGGAATGTCTTCAAAGCCATGAATTGAAACTTTTTTGCTGGACAGATTCGATGGTAGTCTTGGGTTGGCTTCGCGGGGATCCAGGACGCTGGAAAACCTTCGTCTCTAACAGAGTCAGTAAAATAACTGAGAAAATACCTGCCAGTCGTTGGAGTTATGTTAAATCAGCAGACAACCCAGCTGACTGCGCTAGTAGAGGCATGACTGTTAATCAATTACAACAACACTCCTTGTGGTGGAACGGCCCTACCTGGCTGTTACAGGAATACGAAGTAACGGATCCGCAAACAATTCCTATATGTAATGAGGAGGTTCGAAAAATTAAACAAGTTAACTTCATTTCCAAAGAAGATAACTCTATTATAAATATACTAATTAATAAATACAGCTCTTTCAAAAAGTTAATTCACGTGTTAGCATGGGTACAACGGTTTATTAAAATTTGTAGGGATAAAATTAAAATTAAACAAACATTCTTAACACTTGAAGAAATAAAACAGGCGCGTAATACAATTATAAAACATGTACAATATAATGAATATATTTCAGAAATTACAAACTTGCAACATAAAAAACCTATATCCACAAAAAGCAAACTATTAGAGTTAAATCCATTTATAGACTCAAATAATATTCTAAGAGTTGGTGGAAGGCTCAGAAATGCAACGATCGATCCAGAGATGAAACACCCCATCATTTTACCTCACAGTAGTCCGTTAACTGATCTGATAATCGATCACGCACATAAGCTTACCTTTCATGGCGGTCCTCGAGTGACGTCAGCTAACATCCGCCAGAAATACTGGATTATTGGTGGCAATCGTGCTGTAAAGAAGAGACTGCGGACGTGCGTTAAGTGCCGTAGATACAACCCTACCAATCTTACACCCTTAATGGGTGACTTACCATCGTCCAGGTGTAATTCATATCCACCCTTTTACCATACAGGAGTGGATTTTACCGGTCACGTTATGATCAAAGCCAACAAGGGGCGAGGTATTAGAACAACGAAGGGTTACGTGGCAGTTTTCATCTGTATGGCAACTAAAATTATACATTTGGAACTGGTGTCAGATCTCACTACATCTGCATTCATCGCGGCTCTAAGAAGAATGTCTGCCAGAAGAGGCACCCCTCGTCATATGTACAGTGACAATGGAACTAATTTTGTCGGCACTAACAACGTCTAACAAGAACAACACGAACAGCTACAACAGATTTTAAATGATGAATTCATGGCGGAGATCGTCGGGATGGAGATAGAGTGGCATTTCAATGCACCGTCGTGGCCGTCGGCAGGAGGACTGTGGGAGGCGGCTGTGAAGAGTCTGAAACGCCATATGAGAATAGTCATAAGTGATCACAAACTCACGTACGAAGAGTTTACAACAATTTTGACACAGTTGGAAGCTGTTCTCAACTCCAGGCCTGTGTGTCCTCTGACAGAAGACCCAGAGGACTTAGATTTCCTATCACCGTCAAGTTTTATTAATATCAAACAAAACTTAACATTTATTGAAACAGAAACAGACATGCGAACGAGGTGGTACTTTACACAAAAAATTGTTGAAGACATCTGGAAAAGATGGCGGACTGAGTACCTGAGCCAATTATCTATCAGGAGTAAGTGGCAAACGGCCCAGGAGAACGTTAAACTTAACGACGTTGTTTTGATAAAAGAGGCCAACTTGCCGCCCGGTAAGTGGGCTCTCGGTCGCGTCGTGGAGCTACACCCTGGCAGCGACGGACACGTTCGCGTGGTCACCCTTAAAACTAAAAGCGGACTCATAAAACGACCAGTCGTCAAGATCTCTGTCATGCCTGTTAACTGCAATAGTTTGAAACAAACGAACAATAACAACAACAACGGAGCGGAACAACCCCCAGCCTCAACGAATGAAACACCTAAACGATGTAAGAAGTTGAATGTTTCATCATTAGCGATGTCCTTTATTTACTTCATGTGCTTACTGACTACGTCTCAAGCGACTTATAACTACACTTCGTTAAGAGAAAACCAAGGCATATACTTCGATAAAATTTCTAACATGCAGATAATAAGAGATGAGTGGAAGATAGTTGTATACTACGATATGGATCCGTACTGGCAAGGCACAATGACCTGTAAGAAATACCTAGACTATGTTGAACAATTATGTAATAAAATATCGGACAATACCCACTGTAATATAATAACCCTCCAGCTGCGAAGAGAATACGAGGAAATTGAATATTACAATCAAATACTTTTAAATCAGAATACCGGCATGCGTCACGACATTCGCCGACGCGGCATCATCAACGGTGTCGGATACCTGGCTAATACACTATTCGGTGTATTGGATGAGAGATTCGCAGAAAAATATCAACGAGACATCCAACTGTTACAAGATAATGAAAATCATCTGGGATCGCTCTTGAGAAACCAGACCTCGCTATTTGAAGCGGAGTACAATATTCTAAAGAGAGAGGAACAATCAATTAACAAACAACATAAGTATCTTAATCAACTAAATAACAAAATAGATAATCTTTCGGAAACTTTCAAACATGAATCCGAAAAGAATGCCCTTATTAATGACGTTAGCCTAGGATCGTTAGCTGCTACAAACATTTTGAGAAACTTGAAAAATATACAAACTTCGCTATTGGATACCTTAACGGATATTTATCACGGACGTTTTAATTATCATCTGTTACCCCCGGAACAGCTCAAACAACAGCTCAGCCTTATCTCTAGTCATCTGGAAAAGGATATTACCCTACCCATAAATAATTTACAAAATGATATTAAATCTGTATATCACTTATTAATAGTGAAGGCCAGAATGACTGAGAAGTATTTAATAATAGAACTAAGGATACCTTTAGTAACACGTGACTCATTTGAACTATTCAACACCATCCCTGTTCCAGTATCGACAAACAATAGTCAGTTTAGCATCGTACCAATATCACCGTACGTTGCTGTAAATCTAAAAAAGGACTCTTATTATATACTCTCGTCGGAAGATATAAAACATGTCGACATAAAGATAATGATGTGTTGTTCTGTCACATGAGGAAACCTGAAACACACTTGAAGAGGGATGAACAATTTTGTGTGGAAAACCCCAAAACGAACGCCTGCTACTTCAAAGTTTTAAATAATTGTGAGAATAACTGGACAGAACTACATGTAACTAATAAATATTTATACTCTTGCTGCACACAGTGTCATGTGCGACTGTTATGCAACGAACAAGTCACTTCAATTGTACTAAAACATGCTGGAGTCTTTACAATCAGTCATGGATGCATGCTCAAAACAGATACATTTTCCTTACATTCAGAAGGAGAGAAAAGCAGCCAAGTGTATACAAAGAATAATCAAGAAATAATACCAATAAGTCCTATTAATCACTTAATTAACTACTCATTCCCCTCTGTGACCGACTACATTGCCGAGAATAGCACTGATGTTGAATTGAGACAAATAAAAAATCGTTTAAATTCATTAAAAGAAAACAATGTCCAGCTGAATCAAATATCATATCATGATATACATCATTATACAGCTATATATGTGGGACTCGCAGCATTGATAGTAGCAAGCTGCGCATATATTTACTATCGTCGGAGATTGAGTCGCCAGGTGACTTATCCCGTGGCCGTGGCGAGGGACGCAGGAGCGGGCTTGGAGCTCGCCTCCGCCGCCGCCGCTGCACCGAGGTCGGGTCGCGACGTGACCGTTGCTACCATTTCTACCAGTGATCAGTGCAGTGCTAGTGCTAGTGTTAGTGATAGTGGTAGAGTGTTCAATAGTGAATTAGTTGATAAAAGTGCCTCACCCGTTCAACGGAAAGTTGTGTTTGAATAGAGACATTAAGATTCAAAATGCAATCACCTTGTATTTCATCTCATCTCATCTTGGTGGGGAGCATGTACGGTGTAACCGTACACTCTTTACTTAGCTATGCACTTTTACGCGCCAAGCGTCGTAATTAATTGATTTATATTTAGTACGTTTTCGGGAAACGAGCAAACCGCGCGTGCTCACTACCATTCATTAAACAACATCTTTAATTGGTCTTTATAATTAAACTTTATATCAAAACAACAACGTCAATCTTTCATTTAACTATCGTATGGTAGCAACAACCCGTACAGTATACGTGGAAAATGTGACGAAGGAGAATACGACACACGCAGTAATCAATAAGGAAGGGAATGATGTAGAACGGCAAAACGACGGTTATGGACAATAGAGAAATTTAGTACACCTGAAATGTGTTGATGGACAGTGGAAGGTATATGTAGATAAAAGTCTGGAACATTCTGTTGGTACAACCACTATAACGAGGTTCATAAACAGATGTTGCAGGTTATGTTGAATAATGTGATAATTGTTATTGATTATAAAGAATAAGTGAGTTCGACTTATTTTAAGTTAAATGACTGTGTCAGAAGTAGAGATAATATTTTGTTTCTTTTCTTATTTTGTAAAAGGTAGATGTAGTGTATAGCGAATTAGTAGCGATACAGATTAGTAATTACTAACGATCATAATCGAGATATCTCGAGACATCTTCATAATCGAATGATTCCATCAGTATATCTCATAATCGCCCACCACTACTTGCCGAGCACTCTCTGTCCGGACGCCGACCGAGTAGGACGTGTCGTGAAAGCGATTAGTTTATTATTGGCACCAATCGAACCACTACACCTATTAAGCCATGTAATTAGCGCGGAACACAGCGCTCACAACAGCAGCGCCGGTAGGTGCATCAACAACCCGTTGCAATTTGGAAGAAACCAGCCCCGCTCCACACTCGCAGCAAATAGATACAAAGATTCAAATCTCGCCGTTTTTCTTTAGCTGAAAAATTTAAGATAGGTTACTTTCAGTTGCATGATATCAAACATCATATTTACTGTGGCTACTCATCTTGCATTCCTTTTGTGAAAAATCTGAAACCAAATTCTCATTTCCATTTATTTCTCGGATTTTTAAATAAAGTTCAACTTTAGTATCACACTCCATGATCTCATCATCTCCTTTATGTTTGATTGATTTTGTATCGTAGCGTATCCCTTTGTAAAATTTTCCTTCAAGCTTATTTCAAATGTCATTCAAACTTCATTTATTTTCTGAAATTTACTTCTCATATTCTCCTGAAAATTATCTCACCATCTGGGTTTATCCCACTTCTGATATAGGACAGGGCTCTGTGGAGGTACTCATTCGTATGTTCAGATCATCTGAGTTCAGTACTATGAACATAGATCTCTCTCTGTGGGCGTACTTATGTGTCAGGATTACCAGGATACTAAATAAAACCCATAATTCGACAGGCACAAGGATACTATCCGTTTATTGCCTGATAACACCCGATTTTATCAATTCAACGTTATTTAGTTGTTTACTTTGATTCGCGATACTCTCAATCTGTCTGTCTTCTTGACAGTTCCCTTTTTCTTAATTTCAACGATTATTACGAACTTATTTTAGACTGCACCGATATATACAAAATAATAAAAAAACTTAAAATTAAATCCCACACTGGTACAAGAACTGACATGGCATGAAGCATTTGTTCAATACTTGCATCAATTTAAATGCAAAGATACCTCAGCATGCATTTGTGACCCGAAATTGAAGCAAACAGTGTTCCACTTAATAAGTTGCCTGTATACGAAGCAAAAAGAAAAGAAACAGAAATCAAAATCAAAATGCAGATAAACACTTCTACCCTATCGAAATAATATAATTTGAAAAAAGAAACATATTATCTTAAAATTGAGGAAATAGTTATTATAGCTAGGAAAAGTAATGAAAGTAAAATAATAAAGTTATAAGGATTAAATAATGATCGGAACATTGAAGTATATTGTCATAGAACAGACATCTCAAACAAAATGTGTCCCGCCCGGGAGGTTGCGCCGCACTCTGAGTGCGATCCTTTTCTGGCACGTTCGCGTTGGTGGCTGCAGCTCCGATGCAATTAATAATTGTTATAAGAAATAGTTATACCACCGATTTTTAAACATTGTTGCAATGCGTACATGTGTCGGAATAAATGTTTCTTTCTAATTTTGAAGAAATTCTGTTAAAAGTATTATTTCAATATTATAATTTTTACCACCAGAAAAATTACCAATAGAAAACATTTTGCCATATCAAAATAGGACACAATTTTTCTAAGTGTAGACACCTTACAATTATGAAGGACAAGCTCAATCCGGACTGTGATTGGTCTAATAGTCCTTACGATATGACGTCATCGAATTTCAGGTACCTCTACAAAATCAGTGATCCAGATAGAGGAAAATATCCATGGTTGGTCCCAAGGGGTCCCCGCATTTAGTGGGTTTGTCAATATGAAGTTGGCAACACTGAGCAACTATTTGTCACTTGTCAGTCAAAGTCAATTTATTCGTCGCGCGTCGAAAAGAAATGTCAACGAATGTCTAATGTCTCTAATAAAAGACTCTATAAAGAGGTCAAATAGGTTACTTACGTCAAACTCTTAAGGGCAAACAAGTCGATAGAAGGTGGTGTAGTATCTCGCCGGTCGGCATTTAATTTAACATTGTCGAGCAAGAGTAAGTCGCCAGAATGCCTGCTAAATATAAGATTGTGATGATCCGCCACGGTGAAAGTGAATGGAATCAAAAGAATCTCTTCTGCGGGTGGTACGACGCTGACCTCAGCGACAAGGGTAACTTCACTGAAACCTTACAGTGTCCGATGTACTGCGATGGTTGAGAGGGTTCTACTTCAGCATTATTCATTGTCAGGTCGCGAGGAGGCAGTGGCTGCTGGGAAAGCTCTCAAGGCCGAGGGTTATCAGTTCGATGTCGCTCACACTTCTGTCCTCAAACGGGCTCAAATTACATTGAACTCCATTTTGCAAGAAATTGGTCAGACCGATATCCCTATTAACAAGACATGGAGATTGAACGAAAGGCACTACGGTGGCCTCACTGGATTGAACAAGGCCGAGACCGCAGCCAAATATGGAGAGGCCCAGGTATGTTACCACTCAATTACAACTGACAAATTTGTTTCTTACTATGGTTTGTGGTTTAATCCAAACCATAATTACTTATTCAAATGACATCTGGAAAAATAGTCATACAGGGGAGATTACGATATCTCTAGCATCTTAATTTGACCATTGGACTGCGATATATGGCCGAATATAATGCGAAAAACAAGAATAACTTTTTTCGGTTTGAGCCTTAGTTTTCGAATTACAGTGATTTGAAGAGCAAAAATTATTACATTATTATATTTATTATATTCTAGTTAAATTTTTCAATATTGGTGACAAAACCTACTTAGTCAATCCCGACCCCACTTGGTCCTAGTCTGCCCGACCCCTGGCCCTACAGTGAAAGTAACCCCCAGAGGCACGGAGGGAGAGACGTTTGGAAGCTTGTTTGTGAATTTAAAACCCTTAAATTCAACCTAAAAGTGCATGTAATATAACTTTGTAATTATAATGAATTTTGTAATTTTTTCGGAAGTTTATCCCGAATAATTCGTAAAATGTCCTGTAAAAAGTATGTCCTAATCAAAACCCAAATCATGATTTTTTTATTCTTAGAAAAATGTTTTTAATGGGTCAAATATATATAATCCACGGTAAAATGAAGGCACCAGAGATATCATACTCGTGTCCCCATACAAGTATACAAAGCCTTCATATTAACTGGACACCTGAACACTGTTTGTTTTAGCATTTCATTTTTAATGAATTCGGGGTTCTTGTTTTTTAATTAAATAATTATAATATAATTATGCATGTTACTTGCTCTCATTGTTAATGTCTTGTTGGATTTTAATATTATTGTTATTTGTGTTGTTACTTAGCGTAGAGATACGGGAAGGGACTTCATTTTATACTATGTAAAGATTTTGATGAAGGTATAATTATTAGAAAGAAAGAAACACTTTATTTTACAACAAAACACACTGCAGTGCAGACATAAGGCTTAATACATGGTAGGTAGGTACATAATATGTTTCTTACACACTTTATACATTATATACAGCCAGTATATTTTCAGGATTATTGCTTTGTTTAATTGCCTGCGCTGCAGAGCCACACTGTAAAAAGGGACTTCACTCAGCTTGTGCTGCAGTTTCCATAAACCCCTAGAACTGTAGTACGGGCAGTGCCGAGGTTAATGGTATATATATAAGTACTACATATATAAAAGCGACTGATTCAATACATAACTGATTGTCAATTGCTGTGGACAACTACTTCTATAACTGTGTAGGGAGTGAGGTTCACGGCCAGCAGTTCTGCCACTGAAGTGTGAGGTAGGGCCGGAACGGTTGTTCAGCTTTTTAAAACAACCATATTTTACAGGTGCAAATCTGGCGACGTAGCTTCGACGTGCCCCCGCCAGCCATGGAGAAGGACCATCCTTACTATGAAACAATAGTTAACGACCCGCGCTACGCCGGCGACCCCAAACCCGAGGAGTTCCCCATGTTCGAGAGCTTAAAGCTGACTATTGAGAGGACCCTGCCCTACTGGAACAATGTTATCGTCCCCCAGGTATGTACCCCACCTCCGTACCATCTGCACACTCTACAGTCTAGCTTAATCTGGATGTGGTAAGACTGGCCATCCACTGCATTACTGACAGCTACTCGACTCCCTTGAGCTTGAAGGGAGCTATCCCTTCAAATTCATCCATCATCAGGTGAAATAAACAGAGCCAGTTGAGAGAATCTAATGGGTTCAAACTCACTGACTTTGATAATAGCTTCAAAATATCCGTCTCCCACCCTCAAGCTGCCTCATCATACTGATTTGCTGGTATCACATTAATGTATTACTGTTGTACCACCTGACTACATACATTTTGATTGGGGCAGCTTACAATACTACCCCCAATCCCGCACCGAATGGGTGACGTAAGACGCGACTAAATCCGGCCCGCTGGTGGTATGCCCCTTGGAGGGTCTGTATTGGTAATTTTAATTTAATAGTCCAATAATGCCATTATTACTATTATTCCTCCATGGAGTCTGCCTGGATAGCTACTACCCTCTTGAGCCAGCGAACAAACAACTTGTGTTCCGACTGGAACTTGAGAGCCAGCTCCTTCTTGGCCGACAACGCATCAGTGATGCCTTTGGTGCTGACGTCCATGGACATCATCTCATCTCATCGTCATCTCGTTTGGTGTCTATTTTAGGGCTTGTAATATCAGAAGGTTTTCAATTCCGATATTGATTTTCGATATTAGATCTCAATATCGGAATTCCGATATTGATATCGGAATTGTAAATATACTTTATAAATTGCAAATGTTAGTAAAAGTTGGATTGGGTACAATAAAAACATGTTTCAAACACAATTCTTCAATTTAGTACAAAACTTAACTTATAAGACTTAACTTTACTTATAAGATTCACTTTACTTATAAAACTTAACTTTACTTATAAGATTCATACAGTGATAATGCAGCATCACACACCACACACAGACACGCACATGCCACAGACACACACAAATACATAAACACACACACACACAAACACACACACACACACACAAACACACACACACAAACACACACACACACACACACGCAGGCACGCACGCACACAAGAATGCATGCCGGACACAAACCGTAACTTAGTTTAGTATTTAAGTTTCTCATTTTAAGTGATGTAAAAATCTTATGGGAAATAAAGTTCTTTAAACCGAAACCGAACTTAGCAAATTTATGAACCCAACTGAATGAAGCTATATTTTGTCTGTTTTGCGAATAAGCAAGTTTTAAAAATAAAGTGTGAGAGACAGATAGAACTATTATAGCTATTGTATTGCTTTCTTTGTGCAATAAGCAGAGCAGTCTGGCAACAGGAATTTGCTTAAATATTAAAGAGTTCTACCGCGTGCTTCACAGGTAGCTAAAATATAATTACTTGCTCAATTTTGTGGCCTAGTCGACCATACCTCGTGGCATGTATTATAGGTCTTTACCTATGAAATTGGAGATTTGTATGAAAATTTTAAAATATAAAAATATTTGTATTTTCTTATTTTAGCTAATCAAAATACTGCCCCAAATTATCATTACAATTTTGCCATTTTGATGGCAGTTTGTTTATCCCTTTACTGTATAAGTCCGGGGACTGGAAGCGATGAAGTCAGCGAAATCGTTTTGTACCGCCTCTCGGGTGTTGAACTTAAATAATTATCAAAATTTTGAAAAAAGTAGAAATCTGTTAGGGCAAGGTCCAGTGAGTACAGTGGGTAAAGGAGAGCTGTAACTCTTGTAGCTTTGCGATGGTTTGTCGTAAAGTGTGAGCTCGCGCGTTGTCGTGGAGAAGCAATGGGGAAGAGCGATTAACCAGTCTTGGTTGTTGAATTGCGAGCTTCTCCATCAATGTTTGCAATTCTTGACAACAGACATCTGACGTCAATGTTGTGCCATTCAATAAGAAGCTGTGATGTACAAGTCCGGCACTGGTCCACTGGACAATCATCATCATCTTCCTATGGGTAATCTTTTTTAGCGCACTGAATAGGTGCTGTACCCAGGTCAACCCACTGAAATGAAATGAATGTCATACAAGATCCACTTTTCATCGCAGGCAACAATTCGATTTAGAATTCCCTCGTTTCTATGCCGATTAAGTAGTGCTATGCATGTTTCGACGCGCAAGTCTGTCTGTTGTTCGCATAGTTGGTGTGGCACCCACTTATCTACTTTTTTATCTTTCCGATTTGACGCAAGTCTTTCAATGTTGTTTTAACACTAATTACAAAGCCCGCAGCAAGCTCAAGCGTAGATTGAGTTAGATCCGCTTCCACAATCACCTTCAATTCGTTGTGGTAGACAATGATTATCGGCCGACCGCGAGTCTCGTTTTTCAACTGAAAACTTTCAGATTTAAAAAGATTGAACCAATAATGGACCGTGTTTTGCAGGCAGTATTTGGCCCGTAAAAGTTGTTAATGTTTCATGTTGTTTGCGCAGCGGTATTTCCACGTAGGAAATTTTATATTCGAAAATTGTACAAATTTTCAGTTTATCCATGGCGCCAAAATCTACCACAATTTAACAAAAACAAAACACTATTTAAACAAATGACTGAATTTGAAATTAAAATAACACGGCTTTCGAATAAAATTTATTTGAATTTCGAATTGTACGCCACTACACAGATAATTAAATCTAAAAATACTGGTTATAAAGTCTCCAATTACATAGGTAAAGGCATGATATTAAAATCTATTTTTTTTTTAATTCAAATACAAAAAAATACTGATTCCGATATTACGATATCGGACCATTCAGTATCGGAATTGTAATATCGGATCAAACGGTCCGAGATTCCGATATTACGAGATTCCGAGATTCCGATATTCAAGCCCTAGTCTATTTCCATAAAAAAAAATATCCTAAAAAGTGTATTCACTCACCCGAGATATCTTAAATGGAACAAAGGTCGTCACATATTTTTCTTTGTTATGTTCAAGTCTTTTGCTGCCCATAGGCAATTTAATTTAATAAAATTTAAAGTTAATTTCATAAAATTAACATATTTATGCTCGTGGCTGTCTAAAAGGCAAAGCAAAATCCACTGGTAATATGAGATATTTATATTTATATATTTATTTATATAAACTTACCACTAACCTAATGGGGAATGTTCTGAAGAACTGTTTGGCTTAATACCTGCAGTTAATTTTCGTCACCGCCCATCACGTACCAGGTTCCACCAACACTACCTGGATACATGGCATTCGTCCACAGTTCGGTTCTCACGTCATTTTCTGCCTCGCACGTGTAAACTGTGGAACAAACTGCCTGCATCGGTGTTCCCTCTAAGCTATGACATGGGGTCCTTCAAGAAGCGGGTCTATCGTCATTTTCGTGGCCGGCAATGCGTTGGTGACGCCCCTGGTGTTGCTAATGTCCATGGGCGGCGGTGATCACTTACCATCAGGTGACCCGTCTGCTCGTTTGCCTGCTCTAAGCATAAAAAAAAAAAAAAAAACCTTACAGGACAAATATATATTTATCAACGTTTTAAACTGATTGTAATAATTATGGTGTTATTGATGTTAAAGCAGCGAACTAATACAAATATTGTATATTTCCAGATCAAGGAGGGCAAGAGAATAATTATTGCAGCTCATGGAAACAGTCTTCGGGGCATTGTAAAGCATTTAGATGGTACGTCAATAATTTTATAAACTTTTACTACCTGGCAAATACGCTTTGTTCCCACTAGTTCTACGATCGGACTAGTTCATCTGGCAAAATAAATAATATTTTTAAAATAAATCTACTCAAAACGGTGATGCGAATTGATCATCGTTTCATATACTACTGTTTATTTATATGTTCTTGTATCCGTTATACTGTGGTTATACTAGCGTAGAAGAATATATTTTGAAATATATTGAGTACTAGCTGTTGCCCGCAGCTTATGTATTATATTTTACCTTTTTTGTACCTCTTGCATAAGAAAATTTAAAAAACGATGAATTTATATTGAAGTACTTATATTTAGTAATTTATATACTGAAACCCACGATACAATCACAAAGGATTTCTCCATGAGCGGGTTTTGAAAAATAAGCAATATTCACATTAATTTGTATTTTTTTTTCTTGCAAAATTTTTAAAAATGGAGAAACATGTATTCCATCAATTTAAGCAAGGAATATTTGTTGCTGAAGCAAATCGGTTAATGTTTTAAAAATATTCTATACAAACTTTCATACTGTTTCCCAGGGAAACCTTTTAAATTTCTGGGATAAAAAGTGTCCTAAAATATTATGACCCGGAGTAACAACTTTACCAATTTTCATCGAAATCTGTTCAAAGGTTTTCATGTGATGCCCGGACTGACAAACAGTCAGACAGACAATAATTCTAAAATAAATATTTTTGTACTCTAATATAAAGTATATAAAGAAGATGTGATTGTGTATGTGTGTGTGTGTGTGTGTGTGGCAGGACTGAGCGACGCGGCCATCATGGAGCTGAACCTGCCCACCGGCATCCCGTTCGTGTACGAGCTGGACGAGGACATGAAGCCGGTGGACTCCATGGTGTTCCTGGGGGACGAGGAGACGGTGCGCAAGGCCATGGCGGCCGTGGCGGCGCAGGGCAAGGCCAAGTAGCGACACTACCGTCGCACTTGCTGAGCGTATTTATGTTATGTATTTAAATTATTGTCAGTTACGGTTATGTTTAAAACCTTATGTAAGTAAAAGTAAACTATCCTGCTAGTGCATTAAATTTAAAACAGAAGTGGCCGGTCTTTCCTTGGATATTCCTTCAATTGAACACATATCTCGTTAATAGAACGAAAGAAAAACATTTATTTCAGTGCAGGGCACTGCAATAGATACAACAGTCTGCTAAAAAGTAATACTATGCTTAAAAATGTAACGCAGTGCCCTGCGGGCGGCGGAGACAGGTCACACTAAGCGAGGGCCGCTGCTGTTCAATGTGTGTAGCATCTACATGCTACGCTTATAAAATGAAACGGCGTTCAATCGATTCAGGTATTTTAATCAGCAGCAGCAATGAATGATTACTTCGGCAAGTTTTGTTTGAGATCTGACATAATTTGGTCCATGTTAGGGGTGTGGGTCGACTCGTCACTTTTATCAGAAGTAAATGTTTTTCCCGAGTATTTCGTCAATCCTTTTTGCTTACTATTATGGAAGAAGAACTTCTGTGTGTGTGCGCCGTGGGCGCCGGGGGGGCCGGGGGGGGCGCTCGGCGGTGACGTCACGGACGGCGCGACGTCCATCTCCATCGGTTTGCACTCCTGCTTAGCGACGCCCTTGGTCTTGATTTCGAACCTGAAGTCTTTCGGCAGCTTGTGTACCTTAACGCAGTGCTCCAATCTCTTCTCGGCGTTTACGAATTTATCAGGACATTCTTGGATGTAGCAACAGTACTGGAAAATAAGAGTTAAAATAAGTGCTAGGAGGAGGCAGGTACCTTTCCTGGTATCGGGAAACGTATTCAGTAGTGGCGGTAGTGGCGGGTGGTGGTAGTGACGAGGTACGTACGGCGGGGCGGCGCGCGGCGAGCGCGGCGAAGAAGGAGTCGTGCGTCTCCTGCACGTGCAGGTCCAGCAGGTGCGGCGCCGGCAGCGCGCGCCGGCAGTGCCCGCAGCGGTACCCCGCGCCCCCCGCAGTCCCCGCAGCCTCCACACTTGATACAATAACATAACTACTAACGATCATTTCACCTAATGCCACTTGGTCATTTTTTTAGTATAACGATCAAATGATAATATAATTTTCTATTTCCTATTTTACATGGTCTAACGGACATTTCATACAATGCACATTCGAACTAATATACAATTAGCATAATATGAGGTACCATAATATTCGTTCTATATCGGCTGCTTTGCCCCACAGTAAAATGGCATAAGACATAACACTATGGAAGTATGCAAAATAAACAAGCCTAGCAGTGTCGACGTCGCTGAGCTGCGTTATATTTCTAACAGCATAAGCAGCCCTAGCAAGTTTAGTTGTGAGAGATGCTACGTGCGGGCCCCATTGTAGTCTACTATCCAAGGTCACCCCTAAAAAAACTGTGGATACCGAATTTAAGAGATTTATTGATTTTTTTACATTTAGAACGAATTCTAAGCATTTGGTTTTCTTTGCATTAAAAAGTAAATTATTTATAGTGGACCAATGTGAGACATGCGACAGAGGACTATTAACATCGTCGAAATTATTTTTATTCCTATCAGTCTTAAATATTAATGATGTATCATCATCTGCACAATGTTCGCATGGTTTTTAACATAATGTGGTAAATCATTTATGTATATACACCAGGAAAAGAAAAGGGCTCAAGATCGATCCTTGCGGCACACCCATCATAGTAGGTGACCCTGATGACTTTTCATCATTTATATTTTACCTTTTGTATCCTATTACTTAAATAAGAAGCGAGCAAGCTAAGGGCCTTGTTTTTCACGCCATAGTGACTAAGTTTAGATAGTAATCTATCGTGCTCAACACAATCAAACGGCATAGATAAATCACAAAATACACCTATAGTATTTTGATACGACTCCCATGCTTCATATATATGCTTTTAGAGCCTGGCTTCGGCATTAGTTGTACTACGACCTTTAGTAAAATCGTATCGCTCTGGATGTAATAATTTATTATTAATTAATAATAATAGCGTCTGCGACGTTTAGCTCGCGTGGGGCCGCCAGAGCCGCGCAGCGCCGGAGCCGTGACAGAAACCATGTCTGCTGCTTGCTTGCTGCATGCGGAATGCCGCATGCTGTACAGTGTACACCTTTTCACTTCATATAAAAAATATATGAAGTGAACGTTACACTGAATGTTTTTAAAACAAATGTATAAAATAAAACATGAAATAAACATTAGATCAAATTAAATTGGGTTATTTGTCTTTATAGCATAAATTATGAAAATTATATCATGTGAATGTTATTTCAAGTCATAATAAACTGTAATATGTTATTGTAGTAACTATTACGCACCCCTCGTACACTTCCTATCGGGCCTTCAACATGAGGACCTCATTTTAATCAAGAATCTATTGTTAGGCCAAAATGCCTATCAAGCTCGAGTGCTTCCTCATTTACAATTGGAAGTTGTAGCGGTTGGAGCATGCTGCACGGCCTGCATCACCTGCACGCGGTGTCATCGTCTACATATCATCGTCGTCGTCGTCGTCATACATCGTGTAATACGCAGTAATAGGGATGTCGACTAATTTTAAAATTCAATTTTATTGTATAGGTGTAGAACCTTAATATTCACGAAAAAAAATAAAAAAATGAGAGGTGTCAAGGGACAACCAGATGGAACGAAGTTCCTTTCGATTTAAGTATTGTTGAATCACGCTAGTAGCGCCATCTCTGTAAAACTCTCTGAATCACTTCAAAAAAAGAGTCGTCATTCGTAAGAATCAAAAAGTGAGAATCAAGAACTTCGTTCCAATAATAATCTTCAATTCAAAAACAAAAATTGATAAATAAAAATCTTAATCAAACCCATCAAAATCGTCACATTACGTCACTAACCGATATTCAATACTAACGGGATGAATGTCGTTAGTATTGAATATATGGGCTTGTGTTTGAATATCGGTCTTTCTTAGGTCGAATGGCTTTGGCTGGATCCTGGGAACTATATTTAAAATGACTCACTGCAGCTGCCCCCAGGCCTCATCGTCGTAGCAGGCGAGCCGCGCGGGCCGCCGGGCGCCCCCCTCGCCGCTGTCGCCGCCTTCGCCGCTGTCGCCGCCGAACAACTCGTCTTCCACGCGACGTCTGCCAACTCCAAACTTATGAAGATTTTCTATCAACGCTTTTGAGTCGAACATTCCGACTCACAATTTCTGAGGATTTTCAGTAGTTTATATTATAGGTAAGTATAAAAGGAAGCGGGTAAAGTAAGTAGGAGAAGGAAGGTTGCCTATTATGTCGTACCCCATAAGGGAAAATTGCTATAAATTTTAGGGTATTTGAAATTAAATGAATTACGAGAACGGTCTATAACGTGGTTGATAATGTAATATAATTATTATGGATTGATTTAATTAATAATCGACTTAAATTTTCGAATGATAACACATAGGTACTTAGTTACAAAATTTTAATTTTTAAACTTTTCCGTAGATTTTTTATTTATTTTTCCTGTAAATTTTGGTTCAGTAATTTCAAATCTACTGGCCGTTTTTATCTGTCAGCTTTAGTTTTTAGTACACAGCTTATTTGTATTTTACGTGAGGGTAGGCGGGCATTTGAGTTTAGCATAGTATTGATATCAGTTAAGTTGAAATTAACGCGCGTGATTTTGTTTCATTTGTAGTGAATAATTGTGTTTAAAAATTATAGAAAATCGATAACTGACTTTGTGAAAACTGCTTCGATCGGTAATAGCCAAAGTTAAAGTTAGCTGCGATTAAAATGTACGAACAACCCACCCTAATGGTCATAGCACACATATCAACTCGTAAACGGAACGTAAACGTATCAACTCTTGCATGTCAGTATTCTTTGTATGACACTCCCTACTGTAAAGCACACTTATCGGATTCGTAACGTAATCGCCTCGCCTCGAGACAAGCTTACGAACCGCGGTACGGTGCGTGGACGACTTGCCGTAAGCGCGCTTACGTCTCACCGTACGCTATCCGTCGACTTTCCGTTTCCTCGTGCACGCCCTGCGCCGCGGCTACCGCTGCGTCGGCGAACTGCTGTCATTCATTCCGTCAACCAGCGTCCGGCGAGCCGTAAGCGCGGCGTCGCCTAGCCGTAAGCGCGGCGTCGCCTAGCCGTAGCCGAGCTTACGTTAGGTTGACGGCGAGGCGATCCGGTGCCGATCCCTTTCCGAGTTGATATGTGCGCTACGACCATAAGTCGTACCGCCTATAGAAATGAAATTGAATCTAAAAGCCATCTGGACTACTGATCGATTTAAAATAGGCTACCTATTTCTTGAATGCTAACAGCTTAACCGTGTGGTGCCGGGTCCACTTTGTAGAATAGCACCACTCCTACTTCTTCCTGGGATGTCGTAAAAGGCGACTAATAGGATACTCCAGGAGACGGGCAGCAGCGTATTCCTGCGGACCAAAAACATCTACTGCGGTCACCAACACGCACTGGCCAAGCGTGGTGACTACTGGCTACAACCCCCCAATGATAGCCACAACTAAGCCTCGGCCCCCAGTCCCCGGCAGCCCCGCTATTCCTAGTTACGGTAGCGGCTATGGTAACGGCGGGGCAGGGGGTGCTAAGAATCGCCGGCAGAGATCGGGCTACCAATCTAAAAAACGACTTCTGCACCTGGCAACATACAACACCAGGACACTGAGGACCGACGACAAGGTAAACGAGCTGGAAGAAGAGATAGACAAGTTAAACTGGAGTATTGTGGGTTTATCTGAAGTCCGAAGACAGGGGGAGGACACGATAATACTCAAATCCGGAAACTTGTTCTATCACCGGGAAGGCGAACATCAGTCCCAAGGTGGTGTCGGGTTTCTCGTTCACAAGTCCCTCGTTAACAACATTGTGCAAGTTGGGAGCGTGTCGTCCAGGGTAGCGTACCTTACACTCAGAATATCCAAACGGTATTCGTTGAAGGTTGTACAGGTATATGCGCCGACTTCGACACATCCTGACGATGAGGTTGAGGTTATGTATGAGGACATAAGCAGAGCCATACATACCTCTAAGGCTCATTTCAATGTTGTAATGGGGGACTTCAACGCGAGACTGGGCACGCAAAGCGGCGCCGAGATGAAAGTGGGTCCCTACGGAATTGGACGACGGAACCACCGAGGACACTTGCTGGCTAACTTCTTGGAGAAGGAAGGTCTCTTCATGATGAACTCCTTCTTCAGAAAGAAGCCGCAACGCAAGTGGACTTGGATAAGTCCTGATGGTTCCACGAAGAGCGAGATAGACTTCATTCTGGCAGACAAACGGCATATATTTAATGATGTCTCTGTGATCAGCAGGTTTAAAACCGGAAGCGATCACCGACTTGTAAGAGGCACATTAAATATCGACCTGAAGCTGGAACGGTCACGCCTGATGAAGTCTACGCTTCGCCCAACACCTATCCAAATCCAGGGATCCGAAAACTTTCAACTTGAGCTGCAAAACCGTTTTGCGTGCCTAGAATCGTGCACGTCAGTGGACGAGTATAACACCAGGATGGTAACAACTGTCCACGAGGTAGGGTCGAAGTATTTCAAGACCCACCCTAGTGGTAGATCTCAGGTTCTCTCAGAACAAACTCTCGGTCTTATGAGGGATCGACGAGAACTATGTGTGCAGTCTCCAACCTCTATGAGGGAATACCGACGGCTCAATGAACAGATCTCCAAGTGCAGGCGACGCGATTTGCGTAAACACAACGCAAATCGTGTAAAAAACACTATTGAGCAAAACCGGGGCTCAAAAGTGTTCGCCAGGGATCTGTCTATTGGGCAAAGTCAGCTTACGAGGTTGAAGACCGAGTCCGGCACCATGGTTTCGTCGAAACCCGAAGTTCTGAGAGAAACTGAGAGATACTACGGACGGTTGTATACCTCCTCTCAAGCTCCGCCTCCTCGCGATGAGAGTGACAAGCGAGCTAAACTGACCCGACACTACACAGAGGATATCCCGGATGTCAGCCTGTATGAGATTAGAGAGGCTCTCAAACAGCTTAAAAACAACAAGGCACCGGGAGATGACGGAATCACAACCGAGCTTCTAAGAGCTGGAGGGAAACCCCTTCTAGTGGCGCTCCAAAAACTGTTCGATTCCGTCATTAATACTGGAACTACCCCGGAAGCGTGGGGCAGAAGTGTGGTGACGCTGTTCTTCAAGAAGGGCGATAAAACCCTTCTGAAGAACTACAGACCCATTGCACTTCTGAGCCACGTTTATAAGCTGTTTTCGAGGGTCCTCACAAATCGTATTGCACGCAGGCTTGACGACTTCCAGCCTCCCGAACAAGCAGGATTCCGAAAAGGCTACAGCACCATAGACCACATACACACACTGCGGCAGATTATACAGAAGACCGAGGAGTATAATCTGCCGTTATGTGTCGCCTATGTGGACTATGAGAAAGCCTTTGATTCTATCGAGACCTGGGCAGTACTAAATTCTCTTCAGCGGTGCCGGATCGACTACCGGTATATCGAGGTGTTGAAATGTTTGTACTCATCTGCCACCATGTCCGTCAGAGTACAGGACACGGCAACGAACCCCATCCAACTGCAGAGAGGTGTCAGACAAGGGGATGTTATATCCCCAAAACTGTTCACCGCTGCGTTGGAAGACGTGTTCAAGCTGATGGAGTGGAAAAGACGTGGCATTAACATCAATGGCGAATACATCACACACCTGCGATATGCCGATGATATAGTCATCCTGGCGAGTTCCCTGGAAGAACTTGGTACAATGCTCGGGGACTTGAACAGCGCCTCACAACGGGTGGGTCTTAAGATGAACATGGACAAGACGAAAATCATGTCGAATGTCCATGTCACACCCGTACCGGTTGTTGTTGACGGCGCTGCTTTCGAAGTTGTAGACGAATACAATTACCTGGGACAGGTGATCCAGATGGGTAAGTCCAACTTCGAGAAAGAAGTCACTCGTAGAATCCAACTCGGATGGGCTGCGTTCGGGAAACTGCGTCATATCTTGTCGTCCAAAACACTACCTCAGTGCCTGAAGTCGAAGGTGTTCGAGCAGTGTGTGTTGCCAGTGATGACATACGGATCCGAGACGTGGTGCTTTACTATTGGCTTAATCCACAAGCTCAGAGTAGCGCAGTGGGCTATGGAGAGGGCTATGCTCGGTATTTCTCTACGTGATCGAATCAGAAATGAGGAGATCCGTAGACGAACGAGGGTAACCGACATAGCTCAAAGAATTAGCCGGCTGAAGTGGCAATGGGCTGGCCACATAGTGCGAAGGACCGATAACCGTTGGGGAAGAAAGGTCCTTGAATGGCGCCCACGTCTCGGAAAAAGGAGCATAGGACGCCCCCCGACCAGGTGGACTGACGACCTGAAGAAGACAGCGGGTATCCGCTGGATTCAGAAGGCTCAGGACCGGTCAGAGTGGCGCAAATTAGGGGAGGCCTATGTCCAGCAGTGGACCTCCAAAGGCTGATGGATGGATGGATGGATGAACAGCTTAAAATCTACGTCCCCTTTTTATGATCAGAAAATATTTAATGTTTTGCAGTTGGTTTCTTGTTTTCTTCGAGGACATTTATAGTTTCGGGATTCCATTCAGGAACGTCTTATAACGTCATCCATATAAATCGTTCTGTGTTCTCGTATAAGTTCCGTATAATATGCCGGAACGTCGATCAAATGTAAAAAGCCTAACAAAAACCGGACACCGTGTTTGGCTGGCTGGACACGCACTCAAAAAGGCTAACTATGTACGGCTTTTACAGCGCTGTAGATGATGAGATTTGTTTTATCTTCTTTTTTAAGTTTTGGCTCCAAGTACCTACAGTAGACAGATGTCGGAATTGCTTGTTTAATAGCGGCAGTGAAAAGCTTCGGTCCAGTGCCGGATTTATATTTTTCAAACAAACAAACAATCACAAAATCCACGGCCTAAATGTTGAAAAGCGTTTCCTTAGTTTTTGGACATCCAATTCACTGCCGATGACCTTTTTTTAGTCCCAACGCTAGTAAAAATAAAAACAATCGATGTATGGAAAACATCGATGTATTTTGTGAAACATCGATATAACATCGATGCCACTATGCGATGTTAGGTCACGTAAAAGTTGCACTAAGCACGCTGGTCACCTGTGGTGTCACTGTCACGTCACTGAAAAATTGCCATCACGAGCTGCACCATATTTAGTTATGTAGTTAACAAATGGCCTCACGCGCGCGATGTCGCAAATCTTCGCAGAGGTGCTAATAAAAACGTAGCTTTAAAACAAGAAAATAAAAGTCACTTAACCCGTTGGCTGTGCGCGATATCTTGAGACTTGGGAGCAATTACTTTATTTATATTGAATTTAAAAACACATTTAATTAATAATATAATTTACATTTATCGTTTTTTATAGAAATGGCCGACAAACGAGCTACGGGTGATAAGTGACTATCTCGTCACACATGGACATCAGCATCACTGATGCGTTGCCGGCCGAGAGTGAAAGAAGAAAAAGAAAGCCCCCATTTTTAGGGTTCCGAAGTAAAATCCGTCACTTCGTCTGTCCGAAGAAAAGCGCCAGGACCCTTAGTGCTAAAGCTGTAATTTGGCATGGATATACATATTTATTAAAACTCCAGAATCGTAGAATAAAATATTAAAAAAACATTTTTTTTTTCAGGGTACCTCCCCTATAGACAACGTGAGGATGATTTTTTCATTCCTCGCGTACCCCAATTAACGATTAAAAATCATAATCAAAAAATTTGATTATGATTAATTAATCCTAATCAATTTTAAAATGATTAATATTATTAATCATAATCTTTAATTGTTAATTTGATTAACTAATAACTACATACTTATTTATTTATTTTATTTATTCGAAGAGCAACACCAACAGCTTATGCAATACATTTTGTTTGCATACAATTCATAATTCCGACTCTGGCAGTAAAGCGGAATCAGTTGATTCTAAAAGAGAGCGGATATGATCATTTCAATGTTTTTTTTGCCGAGCGAAGCCAAGAACGGGAGCTTCTACAAAGTTATCCTGATTTATAGGCAAAGTGTTTATTAAGAACAATAGGTACACCAATGCCGTCCTTTGGCTCGGTAGAATGAATATTTTCTTTTGTAACTATGCTAAATAAACCTAGGTCACACAAATTATCTGAAGACTTATTTGAAAAATACTCGTAGTAGTTTGAAATGTAATGTAACTTGAACATCAAGAAATCAGAAATGTAAAGATCGGAAGTTGGCTTCAACCCATTAATGGCCCACTGGGCACGGGTCTCTCCTCTTGAGGAGGCCTAGAGCATACTCCACCACGCTGCTGGTCAACCCGAGTGTCGGAAGTTTTCAAACCGCCCGAGGACTTCCGACATGGCTTAACGACTGTTATAACAACCGGGACCGACGGCTTAACATGCCCTCCGAAGCACGGAAACGCTCAATAATTTATGCCACTAGCGGTCACCCATCCGACTACCGACCGCGCCCGCTGTTGCTTATACTTTGTCGATCAGTTACGATCGGCGACGCAAACCGCCGGACTATATGCGCTTCAAAGATCGGAGGTTAGTTGATTAAAAATATTCTTCAAAATTAGAATTCAGTGTATTTGAACGTTAGAAATTATTTTTTTGTTTTTTGAATAATTATTAATAAAAATATTTTAAGAAATGTGTGTCATTATTTTCCATCATTTCTTTTATATAAAATTAATAACATTGATGGATTAGTTTAATGTAATCTGATTAAAATTAATCAAATTAATTAATTGATTAATGCCAACACTGCTTCCAATATTATGGGTCTACTAAGACCATTTTTGAAATTAGAGGTCCGTTTACGGAATATTTGGCTTTAAGGTGCAAATGGTTAGTCAACTGTCCCCCCTGCTGGCTTGCTGACACGCACTTGCCCGGTTTTTTTTATTTTCAAGCCCCCAACCGGAACACAGGCCGCCACACAAGTCGTTTGGAGACTGGCAGCCAGATGGTTCAAAGCAACAGGCTGGCTGGCAGCGTGGCAGCTACCCAGGAGGCCAGGAGGCAGGAACCCACAGAGCAATATAATTTCAGAGCTTATTTTAGTATAAAGAATAATAAAAACTAAAAGTATAAAAAACTACTTCTTTAAAATACATAATAAATCAACAAATTAAGTTCAATGCGTTATCTTCGTCCAATCATCCTAAAATTAGTAAGATGTCAAAGTCATATAACAAGGATTCAATATAACTTCTATATAACCACATTTTCGCAAATAAATTTATCATTATCATTGTAAAAAATGTATTATAACTAAACTAAACATCTTCCATTCAAAAAAGCGTTTAATTTAAACTGTTTTTTTTATTGTTTTTGGAACGAAGTTCCTTGTCGCGCGTTATGAAAGGGGGCTAGACGGAAAATTTTCTTACTAAATGTTGGTACGATACTTTTTGAAGTGATTCAGAGAGTTTTACAGAGATGGCGCTGTACAACTTTCTGAATCACTTCAAAAAACAATACTTAAATCGAAAGGAACTTCGTTCCATCCGGGTGTCCCTTGACACCTCTCTTTTTTTATTGAAGGTCTTTAGATTTTGTTTTAGACTTGTTCGTCTAAATAACAAAACATGTGTGTGTACTTACTTAATTATGTACGCACGTAAGAAGTTATAGGTACTTCTTTGGTGTAACAGAGCAAAAATAGGTAAAGATTTCATCCCGTATGCCACAACTGTTTGTTTGTAAAAGGAATCAGTAACAGTTATTAGCTAACTTCGTCATGTCGCTTTTTGACTGTCGGTGTATGCAGTCTCATCGTAAAAATTTTACGCTCATATTTTTTCCAAATGCGCCGAAAGTGTAACTTTAAAAATCCATGAAATATTCGTTTCATTTTGTTTTGTTCATATAATCAACAAAAATCGAGATTCTGGCGCAAACGTCGGGTATCCAGCCAGACCATCACATCAGACGACATTTTCATAACATTGGCTTTTATTTGTTATTTGTATTACAAAAAGTGCACAAACGTAACAGCCATTTCGAGAATGCATCATGAATCTAAATCTAACATTTAATGCACAGTGTCAACGTGCTATGGAGGTTACTAAGTAAATTACTTCCTATTAGATTAAGGTCAACTCGTCGAAGACCGGCATACTTCATTAAAAATGTAATTCATTAGGCAAATTTTGCCATTTCTATAACATTTTAGGCAAATTTTATTGAATTAGGTAATCAAATATTTAGTTGACCATTAAAAAAAACTCTAAAAATTACTTTAAG
>CAWVQL010000308.1:0-24809 GCA_963932265.1 Thymelicus lineola | reverse complement strand
CCCTATCCATAGTGCAAAGTAGCGTCGATAACAGCGGTACAATTTGACGGTTCGCACCATTCCACCGCCCCGCCCTCGAATTTGCACCGAGCGCGTGACGGACGCAAATCGATCGCGCAAATATCGAGTAACGCGCAAATCACGGGCGGTGGCGATCGAACATTTCGATCGTCCGCTTCGTGTCAGCCCGCGGCGGGTAGGTCGCGTCGACGTCGATATGGATGATGTACATTGCGTGGTGATTTAAGCCGTTGTATAATAGTGGGGTACATTTTTGACGTGATAACGTCTATTAAAACGATGCCGGCCGCACGCATCAAAAAGCATGACTCATCTGTCGCGTTACGCGAGATATCGAACAATAGAGAAAGCGCCATCTATGAACAAAACTATATACACAATTAAGTCAGAAAGGAACTTGCTGAAAAAATAGTTTAGTTCAGGAGTTCTAGATGGCGTTGTAGTTTAAAGATAAAAGTTTCTAATTATAAGTTAATTTCCAGAGATATTATTTATTTATTTATTTATTTATTCTTTATGTACACATAAACAATTATAGGAGAACAATTGAAGAAATAATGTACAAAGGTACTGCTTATCTCTAACGAAATTTCTTCCAGCAGACCTGCGACTGGAGAAGTGAAAGAAAGGTAGATAGCGTGCACACAGTAAAAACAAGTAATACCTATTTAAATATAATAAACATAACTATAAATGTAAATAAAAATACATACATATATAACATATATATATAATACATAATATACATATAATATATAACAACTGTATAAATTTACATATAAAACTACGTACAATATAATGAGAGAAAAGATAGAATGAAAAAGAAAATTAAATCAATTTATTAATCTAACTTACAGATAAATAGTGTTCTCGGACTTTTTTCTTAAAGATGTATAAAGTTAATGGTGGTGGGTGTGTAATATTATTATATTGGAGCACTACTTCATCAATGTTTTGTCATAACGTTGTCACGTTAAACTACCGTCCGTAAACCGACGACTTTACAGACAACCATTGTAATGTGTTTATGAGCGGAGGAAATCGAATATCGTCGTGTCGTTTCAGCCCACAGCACGGCGGGTAGTTCGCATCGACGACGATATGGATCATGTACTCGTACTTTGCACGATAATTTAAGCTAGCCATCCAGTTTGCATGAGATAGCTTACTGGATGCCGCGTCAAGTCCGCTGCAAACTTGACAAGTATACTTGATCGTGTATGACCAGCGCTAAGTTAATATGGTGGATTGCTTAGTGACGTAGGTACATTTTATTTTGCTATAAGATCAAAAATTATTCCCAGCGGAACAATTGCTTCGGTGCTTTGGATTTGTGTGCGCGGGACAAGGGATATATGACAAGTTAGTATATTTTCTTAAAAGGTTATTAAAAAGTGACCTGACGCAGCTGTAAAGCAATAACACCAACAGCACCAAACAGCAATGTATATCGTCTGGAACTCATGCGCCAATACAAACGATAGAGTCAATGAAACGTTACAACCATCCAAGACCAAATGTACAGTTCGCGCTTGACCGAGTGTGTTACTGCCATGGGAACAACAAGAATGTGATAACAACAATATACACAGGAATTTGAAAGTTTTCAGTAAGTACAAGGAAAGAGGCAAGTGTAAGGCGGATTGTACACAAGGATTTCGAGATGATATTATAATTAAATTTTTGCAAGCCCAAAACAAATGAATCGTCCAATAGTGTAATCGAGAACAAACATTAATTAGTATTTCATATATTATTATTTCATAGCTAGTACCCGCGATTTGGTCTACGAAAATACTGGACTCCCGAAAGATATAATATTAGAAATCATTAACCTCAATACAAATGAGATGAATTTACATCAAGAAATCCTGTAACATGTGCTTCTTTAATTCAGTGAAGTTAATCGGACGAAATTAATTTTTATATTCTTACAAACTGTTACCGTCATTTTACTTCTGTAGGAAACGAATTTTCAAAAACCAATTCTCTCTCTTGAACTCCGATACAGAATATCCATCTAGGTACGATAGTTCATGATGTGCCTTGTCAGGCAATCAATTAGTGTTTTTCAAAAGCAGTTAATGAAAAACAAAGATTTTTCTAATATGAATAAAATTAAAATAGATCATAGCAAATATTCCACCTCATGATTTTATGTTCTGATCCTCGTCACGAGATATCAATACCTATATTATGTAATATGTATGAGCAGTTTCATAATAATTAGTTCAGTAGAAAGAAGGAATTTAGTCTGGGGCCCAATATAGCCCTTAAGATATTCTTCACTCTTTGATATCTTCTACGAGTAAGTCATTCATAATTTCAGTACGAAACTAGACGAAGTAAAGAATTCATCTCTCGAATAACAAAGAAGTTCTTACATCGAAAGTATAAATAAGTCGCTGTTTGATATTTCTGTTATATTATAATCCAAATTCTAGCAGCACTCAGAAAAATGTTTATATTCCACTGAGTCCTAGAAATTGAGTTGAAACCGATGAAAAGCCGGGTCAAATCACTAGACCGAGTGGCATCTACACGCCGTGACAGGGGAACCTACGAATCACAACCGTCTTAATATTCTTCAGAACGAAGGCGTGTCAACTGCTTGTCTTCCTCATGAAACGCTGGGACTTTACACATCCTGCTTTCCTATGGGACTCGCAGAATACCATTCTCTCTATTGGGCCTGATGTAGATAATAGTAACGTACCTTTCGTTTCACTCAGATTTAAAAGGAAGAGAAAAACTCGCTTATCCAAAAAAACCTCTAAATTGTACTAATGCTCCGTCAAATCAATTGTTTGTCATGTGGTGATCTCTTTACTAGAGACAAGGACAGACACAACACTACAGAAACACCCATGACCCAACATTTGGCACATAAATGACTGCTTGCAAAGGGAATCCGATAAAGACCCTTTGAACTGCAACCAGATGCTTACTTAGCACTTGGGCTGCTAGACTAAAAACCGCCGCGTCAAAACCGCCACGTCAAAACCACCGCTAGTGTTGTTCGGCGTTGAAAGGTTAAGTCGGATCCGACAAGCGCCCGGGGCGCGTCGGCCTATCACGAACCTCGCTATCTGACAGGATTCGTAGACATGGATTTAATAGGTTCGATTCCCGCTCATTCGATATTTAGCCCATTTGTCATTGTTCGCGATGATAACGCCGCGCCGCTCTGTCTAGTTTGGTCGTGCGAACGTACATTTCCTCATAAATAGGTAAATGATTGTATCTGCGTTTAATATTATTATTGTTGTAGAGTGGATTTGGGGAGTGATGTAATAAGCTTATAGTCTCCATTGAACTTAGGCTTTAACCCATGAATGGCCTACTACTGGGTACGGGTCTCACCTCTTGAGGAGGCCTAGAGCATACTCCACCACACTGCTCCAGTGCGGATTGGTGGAGAGGTTAGTGGCCAACCCGAGTGTCGGAAGTTTTCAAACCGCCCGAGGGCCTCCAACAGGGCTTAACGACTGTTATCTTATGGTAACAACCGGGACGTGCCCTTCGAAGCTCGGAAACGCTTAAGAATTTTTTGCCACTAATAGTCACCCATCTAACTACCGACCGCGCCCGCTGTTGCTTAACTTTGTCGATCACTTAGGATCGACGCAAGCCACCGGGCTTCGCCATTGAAGTTTAAAAACAAAATACTAAAAGTAGGTATGTGGCACATACAAACTTAGACCTAGTAGGTAGGTCTTTGAAAAGGAAAGGTCTTACTATCCTAATAATAATATTAAAAATGTGAAAGTCTGAATGGATGTTTGTTATTCTCTTATGCAAAAAGTACTCAACGGATTTTCGTGAAACTTTGCATACAACCACTGAAAAAATAAAACATAAGTACCCTGTGTCTTATTAGAGCCATAACATAATTATGTGTATAACATAGTTATCTGTGAGTAAAACAAAAATATGCTTAGGTGTATGTAGTATATCGATAACATTGATGTGTATATCGATAACATTTTGTAGTTTGCAATCTAGTGACAGATGTCGCTTTTCTGTCGTCTCGGCCAAGCACTACGCGGGCAGCGCACAATGACAGTCACGAACTGCCGGGCGCGGAGTGTAGACGTGGTGTTTGCAGCGAGCCGATAAATAATCTTATAGTAATAATCTTTTGGTGTAACCGCGCTTCTTAGTCTATTACATTGAAACAGTGAATATACACAATCAGTGTTCTAACGGAACACTACATATTTTGGCGACGAGAGTGAAAAACAATGTCGGTAAGTACCAATAATTTAACCTTACTTTATTACGTAAAAAGGAAGGATGCGTTGGAATGCGTGCAGATATTATGTCTATTTTGTAAACGAGATACGAACAAATAATCGTAAGTCGTTCGTTTTGTTATGCTCGTTGAATATTTAATATAAAATCAGTACCGGATTTTTATTTTTGAATAATATAGTGTATATCTTGCAAGACAACTTAATGTCTACGAGCGTGTCCTATATACGATGTAAAGTAAAATTATTAAAATAAAATTTGTTTAAAACCCGGAAAATACTGACGTACATTTTTACCATAAATATTGTGCTACCAAGGAATTCTATAACTTTTATACTTAAAATTATTATTTACTTATTATCTTGATGATTCGAAATTCAAATTTATGTAGCAATTTTGATGATACTGGAGTCCTTAGAATGTTAAGTTTTATTACCGCTTAGTAGAAATTATACGTTATAATTTTTTAGAAATACCCTAAGAAAAACAAATTATGCTTATAATATTATGCCGAGTCCACATGCTTGGCAAACAATGACAAACGGCAAACAACAAACACGAACATGTGGATAGGTGTTTCTTTCTTTTGCCTGTTAAAGTTTTGTGTTTGCCAGTGATCGGCTTCGTTGCAGCGTTGTCGGTTTTTCTTCACAAATCAAAGGATGTTCGGACAACAGTTTGCGTTGTGTGTTGTGTGCAAACACTTGATTGTAATCGGTGTTTGCTTGCTGTTTGGTGTTTGTGACAAACACCAAGCGTGGAGAGCCGGCATTAAATTTGATGGATGAGTGATCGAATCATCATGTCAAATGATGGTGAGAATTGAGATGCATTAAATTGCGATCATGATGGTAACTGATGGTGAAGTGTATTTAATTAGATGCATTAAATTGCGAAATGCATTAAATTGCGGGGTGCATTAAATTGCGAGGTGCATTAAATTGCGAGGTGCATTAAATTGCGAGGTGCATTAAATTGCGAGGTGCATTAAATTGCGAGGTGCATTAAATTGCGGTTTTGCATTAAATTGCGATGATCTAAATTAATGATGGTAAGAGTTGCATTAAATTGCGAATTTTAAATGAATTGCATTAAATTGCGGTTTTGCATTAAATTGCGATAATCTGGTGAGAGTTGCATTAAATTGCGATGATCTGGTGAGAGTTGCATTAAATTGCGAATTTTAAATGAATATGTATCCAATTACGAGTACGAGTGGTAGTACGCATTCAATTAAAGATGATTAAGTATATTGTATAAATATATACGTAGGGATGTATATATACATATATATAATAAATACATAGGAATCTTTAAATCTATTGTTAACAGGTAGCTCAAATCACACTGGAAAAATTTGAATGTGAGGGAGAATCCAGCTCAGTAGCCATTAGATGGGAAAGGTGGAAGAGAAGCCTCAAGGTTTATTTGTCAGCTGCTGACATCAAAGACAATGCGAAAAAAAAAGCATGTCTACTACACTTTGGTGGGCCAGAGCTACAGGAAATATTCTTTAATATTCCTGCCGTAGGAGATGACGCAAACAAGGACAATACTTCGTTTGATGACGCCATTAAAACATTGGATGAATACTTTGCTCCCAAACAAAGTAAGGTCTATGAACGGCACATATTCCGCCTCATGAAACAAGAACCACAAGAGAAATTTGAAAAATTTCTAGTAAGGCTGAGACAGCAAGCTGCTAAATGCGATTTCACATCCGCGAATGAACATATTCTCGATCAAGTAGCTGAAAAGTGCTCATCAGATGATTTAAGGAAAAAGATTTTAAAGCATGGTGATACAATGACTCTCGATGAAGTTATTAAAGAAGCGAATGCGCTGGAAGTGATACACCGTCAGTTAAATAATTTTTCTGCGAAAACTACGGACTCCCAGGAAGTGAACCAAATAACCTTTCAACACAACCGGGACGAAAACCAGAAACAGAGGCAAACAGCAGCTTGTGGTAGATGTGGAAGTTTTAAACACTTTGCAAAGGACCCTACTTGCCCAGCTAAAGGTAAACCATGTTTGAAATGCGGTGTTCTAGGACATTTTCGGAGGCAGTGCAGGTCAAAGAAAAGGAAAAACGAAAATAAGAGTGAGACAGGAAAGGATAAACAAGGAAATGAAATAAAGAGGTTTAAAAGAATCAACAATATAGAGGAACCAATGGTTGCAGCATCTACCAGCAAAACAACCGACTACATATTTAACGTTAATGGTGACACGTCTATTACATGTAAGGTAGCAGGAGTCAACATAGATATGTTAGTAGATTCCGGATGCAATGACAACCTTATAACTGATAAAACATGGAAAGTCATGAAGGAAAATAACGCAGTGGTGCAGGACCAAGACGCCAATCCTCAAAAACAATTCATGGCTTACGGTAGTCACGAACCATTAAAACTACTAGGGTCATTTCAAGCAGAAATACAATCAGGTGACCGAAGCGAAAACTCAAAATTTTATGTCGTAAAGGATGGCACGCGTAATTTACTGGGTCGTGAGACAGCAACATCCCTAGGCATCCTCAAGATAAATATCGGCGTTAATTCAATTGACCCTCAACCGTTTCCAAAATTTAAAGGAGTATTGATCAAAATTCCAATCGATAGTTCCATTCCAGCTGTAAGCCAACCATATAGAAGAATTCCCATACCCCTAGAGGAGAAAGTTAACAGAAAAATAGAAGAATTACGTCAAAAGGACATTATTGAGGAAGTGTCAGGCACTCCAAGCTGGATATCACCAATTGTACCGGTATTGAAGGACAATGGAGATGTTCGCCTCTGTGTAGATATGAGGCGGGCAAACGTGGCAATCAGACGAGAGAACCACCCACTACCCACTATGGACCAACTGTTGCCCAAAGTAAGAGACGCTAAAATATTCAGTAAACTCGATATCAAGGACGCTTTTCATCACATTGAGATCCACCCTGACTCTAGGAATATTACAACTTTCATCTCCAGCAAAGGATTGTTCCGATACAAGAGAATGATGTTCGGTATAAGCTGTGCACCCGAAATATTTCAAAAGACACTGGAACGGATCTTAATAGAATGCGAGGGTGTAATTAATTTCATAGACGATATCCTTGTTTATGGTAGTGATTTACAAGAACATGACAAACGGCTCATGAAAGTTATGGAGGTCTTAGAGGAACATCACGTAGCTCTAAGGCAGGATAAATGTATTTATCGAGTCCAAAAAATAAATTTTTTGGGCCATGAACTCGCTGCAGAAGGGGTTAAACCCTTAAAGAAATATACCGAAGTAATCAGAGAATTCAGACCACCGACCAATATTTCTGAACTGCAAAGCTTTTTGGGTCTTGTCAATTATGTCGGAAAATGGATCCCCCATTTAGCAACCTTAACTGAACCCCTCAAGATGCTTCTCCGGCAAAAACACGGAAGAAACTCAGATATAAAAGATGTCTGGGGAGAACACCAACACACAGCTTTTATTAAATTAAAAGCTGCTTTAGTGGATATCCCGCATTTGGGGTACTATGATCCTAGACATAAAACTGTAGTTCTCGCAGACGCTAGTCCAGTTGCTTTAGGAGCTGTACTCGTGCAGATTGATAACAAAGGCCCTCGTATAATTGCGTACGGAAATAAAACATTAAGTGAATGTGAGCGACGGTATTGCCAAACCGAGAAAGAGGCTTTGGCCTTGGTTTGGGCTGTGGAACATTTTAATATGTTTCTCTATGGCAAGGAGTTCGATCTCGTAACTGATCATAAGCCTCTTGAAGTGATATTTGGCCCTAGATCTAAGCCGTGCGCTCGCATTGAAAGATGGGTATTACGCCTACAATCTTATAAGTTTCGAATCAAATATAGTCCAGGCAAAAATAACATCGCTGACCCCCTATCAAGATTATGTCGTTTGACAGAAAACCCCCCGGCGCTCTACGCAGATCACGTACAAAACATTGTGGATCAAACTAGGCCTGTTGCCATACCATTAGGAGTAATAATGGAACACTCTAGGACCGACCCCGAAATTCAAAAGATACGCAACGGACTGTATAATGATAAGTGGGATGATACTGTATCACAGTATAAAATATTTCAAAACGAGCTGTGTTTCCACGAAGACATTTTGTTACGAGGCACCCGTATAGTTATTCCGAGTAGACTACGACGACAAGTATTGAATATTGCTCATGAAGGACATCCGGGAATTGTAGGCATGAAATCGAGACTAAGAACCAAAGTCTGGTGGCCTAAATGTGATAAAGATGCCGAATTGACTTGCAAAGCATGCAAAGGATGTACTCTGGTCTCCGCTCCCAACCCTCCAAACCCATTAAAGAGGCGAGAATTACCTACAGAACCCTGGGTGGATATCGCTATCGACCTCATGGGACCGTTGCCTAGCAATGACTACATACTGGTTGTTGTGGATTACTATACGAGATACAAGGAGGTGAAAATATGCAGATTTATTACCAGCTCGGAAATAATTCACCACTTAAAAGATATTTTCAGCCGACTGGGGAATCCCGTATCACTCACCGCTGATAATGGTAAACAATTTACCAGTGACGAGTTCAAAGCTTTTTGCAACGAAAGGGATATAAGAATTTACAACACGGTCCCTTACACACCACAACAAAATGGTGAAGTAGAACGGCAGAACCGCAGTATCCTTAAACGTCTAAAAATAGCCCAGGCAGAAAAAAATAACTGGAAGGAGGCTTTACGCGAGTACTTAGTGATGTACAATAGTACACCACACACAGTCACGGGGAAAACACCCGCAGAACTCTTCTTCCGGAGACAATTTCGTGACAAACTGCCAATGATCCAGGACCTGACCTTCAGACCAGACGATTTAGAAATTAGAGACAAGGACAAAGAAAGCAAGGAAAAAGGAAAAGAGTATGCGGACAGGAAAAGAAGAGCAGTAGATAGCGATCTTAACATAGGAGATAAGGTCTACATAAAAAATTTCAATAAGACGAACAAGCTTAGCCTTAACTTTGAGCCGGTCACACATACGGTAGAATCAGTTAAAGATGGAGACATACAGCTTAGAAACGACGAGACTGGACAGCAAATACGACGTAATGTAATTCACTTGAAAAAGATAGAGGGTCAGTGGCAAGTAATAGCAAATGATCCAAATGATGTTGCTCCTACCTCTGTTAATGTTGATACCTCAAACGAATCGGAAAAAGAATCAGAAAACTAACTACAGTTTATAAGATAGCGAAGAATAGTGTAGGAATTTAAGAGTAACAAATTTGAACAAAACATATTAATTTTAATGAAACTAAAATGATGTAGAAGCTATAATAAGGTTAAACTAAAATGATTCGAATACATGTTATGTTATGAGATATATACTAATGTAAATGAAATTAATATTATATAGAAGCTATAATAAAGTTGATTTAAGGAAAATGTATCTGCTTACTGATTTTTACTCACCTCAACTGCGTGCGAGGAATGTAGGATTAGAAATTACTACAATAAATAAAAAAAAAATTAAAATAAGGAAGGGATGTAGTATATCGATAACATTGATGTGTATATCGATAACATTTTGTAGTTTGCAATCTAGTGACAGATGTCGCTTTTCTGTCGTCTCGGCCAAGCACTACGCGGGCAGCGCACAATGACAGTCACGAACTGCCGGGCGCGGAGTGTAGACGTGGTGTTTGCAGCGAGCCGATAAATAATCTTATAGTAATAATCTTTTGGTGTAACCGCGCTTCTTAGTCTATTACATTGAAACAGTGAATATACACAATCAGTGTTCTAACGGAACACTACAGTGTATTTTGTCATTACTTGTTACGAACCAGTCACGATAACGATTTGATGAAAAGTGGGGTAGTTTGGCATTCAAAAAAGTTTCTAAAATCCAAATCAACTTTTAAAAATTCATTGAGTATTATTAATTTATTTTAACAATATCCTTGCAGAGTAAACTGTAACAGAAAGCCTAGACATCCGCTGACATCAAAATTTGCATGTCGTGGATTCGAACCCGAGGCGTGAAGCCCCAATACACCACTGTACTGAACCAACTCATTCAATCACAGTTCATATCAAAAGACAGATTATAAAAGCACTCTCAGTTCTATGGTAGAGCGCGAAAGCAATTTGGTTGAATGCACTGAAATTACGATTCGCAATTTTGTCACTTTTTATCTATAGCATGGATTTAAGTTCATTACTGTCGCGAGTACAGTTTCTCTTTGAATAACCGGTAATATTTTATAACATTGTGTTTTAACTGTGTAAGTCCAGAAAAACTTATTGTTTTTTACGTAAATAAACAAAAGAGCCACCTTATTTTAAAGGATCGCTGTCGCCCATGGACGTCAGCAATACTAAAGACACCATCGATGCCGGCCAGGAGAGAATAGACAGTAAAGAACGAAAGTTCATAATACTATACCTATGTAAGTGCTAGATGGCTAGCCTGCTAGTTAGTTGGGTATACGAGTAGTTCTGCTTTAACCGGGTTAAGCCTTACACTGTATCTGTGTGTCTGTTTGTTTTTAAAAATAACGTGATCGACATGGTTCTTAGCTATATTTAGTGTAAACAAAATGCTCTTTTTTAATTTTAAAGTTTATACTTATTTCACGATTTTTGATTAGAACTGAATATTGATAATCCCTAATAGCGTTGTACAAACCCATCATATCCTCGACGGCTACCACGCCTCTCGGATTAACCACTCTCGCGAGCTGACCGATCGCTGTACTGGATAATGCAATCCATTAAGCAAACACGCCGCGGCTGGTTCTCTGTTGATTTACACCGTCCAGCCCGTATATTGTCGTAGGCCTATCATTTCGGCCTATCGCTTCATTAATAGCCAATATCGACTATATCCAGTAGCTTGTTCATACTGGCGTGTATTATGTTCAATACAATCCTGTGACGGAATAAAAAATATATTATCTCGGCGAAACTTAAAGGTTTTTTAGTCTGTTGCAATTGAATTGAAATCTGTCAAAGATTTCAAACGTCAGAAAGTCGGAATGGGAATTGGATTAATAATGTAATGTGATTCATTTGAACACTACCAGCAACGCATCGGTTACATCTTTGGCACAGATCGACGCCATCTAGTCAACATTACATCAGGTCCCTTCGTCCACTATTCAACGACTACACAACAAAAAAACCACGCAGCTGTAACTGTGTACCCGCAACCGATTCTCGTCTAAATGCAAATATGATGCGGCTCTGTACTCGTCATATTTGTATCACAGATGCGCTGGCGGGCTTCTGTAGCGTATTGCACTGTGTTTTATTCAAATTACTTCACTATACTCACAGACTTAAAAAAAGAACCAGACGGATTGTCAGCAAAAAATTCAGTGAAGCACCCATAGTAATACCAACTCCTCTATTCGTACAAGTATCACACGCACACATTGATATCATGTTGTTATTAATCGGCTGCCATTACCGCGTCGGACCGAACTAAAAATTACGCATACATGGTAAGCGGGCGGCGTCACTCTTGATAAGACAAGGTGACGTCTGGTTCTTTTTTAAGTCTGTGACTACACTGTGCTACTATAGACGTAGAGTACCACAGAGGATACAGATGGACTTCGCCACATATGGGATTTCTCCCAAATGGCAAATATCAAGTACAAATAATCTTGAATTTTTAAATATTTCCAATAGTTTATGACTGGCTGGCTGGCTTCAACCTATTATTATAATGGCCCACTACTCAACACGCTGCACGGTGCACGCTCCTCTTAAGGACCTAGAGCATACTCCACCACGCTTCTCCAGTGCGGATCAGTAAGTAGTTACATATTTACGACTTACTTAACTGTGAATTCGCTTCAAAAATATTCAGAAGTAAGTTTACAAATAGCCCTCCAAAACAATATTTATTTTTTGATCAGATAATTAATAAGTTTTCTATTTTTCATTTACCTTTTAAGAAAAGAGTTTGCCTTTTTCTATCAATTACCAATATTTATTTGCTGCATAGGAAACAATACTTTCTAAAGGAAAGCAGTCAAAACTTTGTTTACAAGCCTCTTAGCAGAAAGTTCACTGCCTTTTATTTTACAACTTTTAAAATTGCCATAGAATTATTCTGTACTGTTTATACCTTTCTTAAAGCTAAATATAGTAATAAAAAGGCGTGAAAAACGCAAAACTTAAATCTAAATTTTCATCAATTAAATATAATTTTATAATGCATTCATTTTATTGTTACAATTATAATTATGTTAATAGAATATATTTTCAGAAACATAGTTTCGGGGCATAATCGAATCAATATAATATCGAAATTATCAGATCTAAAACCCTCCATTAACAAATTATCTACTAAAATTATTTTATTTTACACCGCAAATCCTCGATAGGTAACAGCCATAGTTTTAGGTTGAAGTGATAATAAAAAATACTGTATAATAACTATATAATGTTACATGTATAACCGACACTTTGTTATATTTACACAAGAAGTACTATCCAAGGTTATAATTCTTTCTATTGCATGAAAAAACGTTTGAGATCGGCACCATACTTGCTTGAAGTCGCAACCATTTTTGGCGCCACGCGTATGTCAGAGTGACGTCTGTCACAGCTGTCAGAACTGACGTGAAAAGAATTGTCAACGTGACAAATGATATTAACCTGTGATTTTATGGGTTAACGTACGGGTTGTAAAGACCCTGTAATGACTTCTATTTTGGGTTGGTTCCCTAACCTTAGACCTATGAGGTCCTGCGAACGTCGTGAGGTGACTATTCTCAGTTTGATATGAAACGGATTTTTGATTAGATTATAAATAATAAGCGTAATTTTTTTTTGATAGTACCTATCGATGTGATGCCCTATTATGTGATTAGTGTCCATAGGCGACATGCCTACGTTTCATTAGATGCAATTTGCCATTCGCAAGTGCATGGAACATTGTCATTTTAACCTGTGTAGAGAAAATCCAATAATTGGGCTATAATAGCGCAATATATGGAAGTATAAATAATCTTTTAACTTTCATAATTCGAAAAAAAAATTAGTTAACTATAGAAGCGTCTTGATCGCGATGGTGCTGTGACGTCACTCAATTCAATATAGCGCCCTTTAGGAAACACAAAGTCACTAATTAAAAGAAAATTGAGCGAATAATTATCTTGTTTTATCACAGAGTTTGCCTAAACTAATTGAGGTATTTGCGCCAATAATTATTGGCTCCCGCGTCAAATAAATTCTGCGTCATCCAATAATTTAATTACTGTCAATTTATTATATAGAACGTAGATAAATAATTATGTTCATAGTAATTTATATTGAAAAAGATAATGTCCATAACCTTTGCTAGTAATTTCACTGTGTTTTATTTAAATGGTAATTAAATAAACCTAATAATTTAAGTAACTACGTAATAAAAAGTAAAAAGTTATTTCGTTTACCAATCATCAATAAAGCTCATTAATTCTGATTGTAGAACAATCACCTAAAATAGATAAATATAGATATAAAGATATTTTTTCTAAAAATACCATCAAATTCGTTTTCGCAAAATATTACAACTCTGTAGCCTAGTTGTTAGCGACCCTGCCTGCGAAACGAAGGGTCCTGGGTTCGATTCCCGGCCGGTGCAGATATTTATGTGACAGATAAATATTTTTCTATTGTCATGGGTGTTACCTGGGTGCTACCTTACAAAAATAGGTATACACGTGCCATAATACACAAACAAACAACAAACGAAAGTAACATTGGACTCTACATCCCACAACCGGTACTTCGGCGTACCGTACCAACCGACCAATACAAAAACTGGCAGATACCAATGGCTACTGAGTCCTGCCACTCGTATGTCCGAACAGCGAGAAAAACTACGATAGAGACACGTAACATTCCCACGTACTACGCGGAATCGAACCCGGAACCCCGCGCTGGGAACCCGCCGTGGTATCTCTATAATTGGCCTGTGACAATAAACACTGAAGTTATAATTAAAAGGAGCTATTGGGTTCGATTCCTAGCGTTTCTTGTGGGCAAGCTCGGTCAACATTGATAGGATTGCACTGGATATACACGCGACCATTAGAATAGGATCTTAAGTAAAGTTCCTAAATGTATAGTTGGTTCAAAAATAATCTTTATATTATTTTTGTAAAATTAAAATTTACTTTACTTTAATTGGGTAACTGTTTTATGGAGATTGTTTTAAATCAGAATTTTTAACCATCGCCTTCTGGGTACACTTCGTACATGTCACAGAAGGCTATTATCGTCGTATTAGGCTCATCCTTTTTCGAAGTCAGTTAAAAATTGAGATTTGATCATATCCGGAAAGATGATAAAATTACAACTCCATGGGATCATTTTTCGGACGAATTTCAGTGCTTTCATTAATCCCCTAAACTGGGTTAGTAAAGTTACCCCGGTGGCATTTGATCAAATCTCGGTTTTCATAATTTCGCTGCGACGTATCTATACACTTTTGGAGATCGTATATGGCACCGTCCCAGGATTTCCATACTACATTGTGATAAATAGATTACTTGGTCTTAACAAGGAAATTATACATGCTTGAAAAAAAGAAAATGTGTGCAATTCACGCGTGGTAGAACTGAAACTTTCCAAAATTTTGGTTTCAAGTTAATGTGATGAAAAAGCAATAAATCGAATCTAAAGCAATAAATCGAAGCGCCATCTATGAATACAACTTAGCACTTTTTAAAAATCTATCTAGCAATAAAACGAATGTTCTATCTTATTCCTCGCGCCATCTATGAATACAACTTAGCATTTTTACTGTCTGTATAATCGGTTGGTCGATCGACAGAATGAAAGAATGAAATTCTTATTTTTTGTTGATAAATTCTTTGAAAATATTTAAAAGAGCATTTGAAAGTATTTAAAAATAGTATAAAAATAAAACTAAAAAAAAAAAACTAAAAAAAAGAAATATTGTGAGACGCGAACCTGCGCATCAGGTATTGTGTATCTACGTCCTGACCATTGGGCTACGGAGGAGTTAAATTGAATGACGAAATTAGCGGTTATATTATCTTACCTGTCGTTGCATCCGGTTTCAAATCACTAACGATTCTAAAGAAGTTTCACTTCAAAAATATCCTTATTTTTGGGATAACCTCATAGGGTTGATCATAATCAACATTATCAATTCTAACCTGTGAACGTGGTACAAAGCGACTCACTTCGACACTTTATGCATATTTAGAAAAAAGTAAAAAAGTCCAGCATATCTACGAATGAGGGCTATCTTATCATCAGCCGTAGAGATACATTGGATATCGACCTCAATTTCATGTAAAGCCGAAAGAGCAGATTAACGTGACAAGAATAAGGCAGTGAACTTGTATTTTAAGGATCATTCGTCACTGCCACCAAAAATATATGTGTAGTGAAGTTTAACATACGTGTTGTGTAAAGACGAGTTTGCGAAGAAAATAAAGAGGATAGTGAGTAATCAGAAAATAATCTACAAATACCGTAAATCGTATCTAATATAGAACCAGTGATATAGCACCGAGCCAAACAAAACAGGAGATGATTTCAAATATCCTGCTATCTATTACCCTATTGCTTGAGTCACACGCCAAACGATTCGTTATGTTCCAGCTGGGGGCTTGAGAGCCACTTTCTTTCTTCTCTATACTTTCTTAGCCAGCAACACATCGGTGATGTCTGTTGGCTATACACGATCAAGTATACTTGTCAAGTTTGCAGCGGACTTGACGCGGCATCCAGTAAACTTGACGGTGTATGGTCACGGTATGGCTATCTGGCTATTTAGCTAGGTATCTCATGCAAACTGGATGCCGCATCAAGTCAAACTGCAAACTTGACAAGTATACTTAATCATCTATGGCCAGCTTAAGGTGTTACTAATGTCGCGGTGACTTGTCTGCTCGACGATCAGCTATTTACATAAAAACACAAGTCTTTGTTCAGAACGGCTCGTAGCGCAATAAAGACCTTAACACTTACTATCAGAAAATGCGTTGTCAAAGTCAAAGTCAAAATATTTTATTCATATAGGTATCATTGATACACTTATGCACGTCATTTTTTGGCTTTTCGGAAGGTGCTTTGTCATGGAGGAGAAGAAAAGCCTAAAGAAACTCCTCAGCACATCTTTTAAAAAAAATATTACAAAAAAGATATTATCATACAAATGTTTACTATTCTGAGTGGAACTGGTTGCAGAGCTAATCATTTCCATGCGTCTTTGTCATTTAAATACTCGTTTACACTATAATATCCCTTGCCTAACAATTGTGTTTTTACACGTTTTTTGAAAGATTCTATTGGCAAGTCACGTATTATTTTTGGGATTTTATTATAGAAATGTACACCAAGCCCTATGAAAGATCGTTGCACTTTACTTAGGCGGAACGAAGGCGTAATTAATTGATACATTCTTTTTGTTTGGCGATTATTAATATCAAAATTTTGTTTATACGCGTTTATATTCTTCCTTATAAAAACTACATTATTGAAGATATACTGGGAAGCTACTGTAAGTATACCTATTACCTTGAACTTTTCACGCAAAGATTCCCGAGACTTAAGTTTATAGATAGCCCTAACAGCCCTTTTTTGGAGAATGAAAATTTGTTCTATATTGGCTGCTTTGCCCCACAGCAAGATGGCATATGACATAACACTGTGTCTATAAGCATTAGGATAATAAGCAGACTTATATCTTAAGTTAAGCAAGTCAACTTACGGAATTCCCCAGCCACAATTGTACTCGTTGTATGTGCCTCGCGTACGCTCACGTTTACGTTACATTTTATCGACGCGACCGAAAAAAAATCTCTGCGCAAACGCACCGGTCGATCGCCTTTAATTTATCCGATAAATAAATATTATATGCCTCTGTACGGGAGCTCTACTGTTGGTTGTTAGCGAGAAGCGATCTAGCAACAAAAAATGATAGAAAATATGAGTTTGTATCGTGTAATAAGCTTCCAACTACACAAATATACCTAAATATAAACTTTCCTTATACGATTCACTATCAACTGGCTCCAAATAAATATTATGTTTGTTTTTCGAGGCAAAAATCTTTTTTTCTTTATTGACAATAATAAATAATGCAAAGACATTAGTAGATCACCATCCTTTCTCTAGCACTCTTACCATGTTTGACGTCAAACACAAAAATGAAACCTCTAGTTCTGTGTAACTATTGCATATTATTTATAGCTAACAGATAAAGAATCGTCTTAATATGACTGAAAGATGTGTAAAGAAACTAACGAATGATTGTGTTTAGCTACAGGTATGGTTAATTTGGCGATATCGCCAGACTAACCTCGCCGACGGTGAGCCCAGTGCCTCACGCAGTATCTATACATCGTTGTATTGTGGAGCCACGTTCCCGGATGGCATCCAACCTAAGGGCCTCGCCGTATAAGGACGGGGAAGCGCGCGAGTGACTTTAAATTCGCGTCTTGTAGGCTAACAAAAAATTACGAGTACGTTACGAGTACACACAGCGTAAGCGGAGAGCACAACAGACGGGAGGGGACCAGTACTGGAAGTAGGTATTATTGGTTCGGAGAACCTATTAGTGTATGACCTATCCAGCTCAAGTGGTTTGGCAGAGCACGGGCGTAGCCAGGGGAAGGGTTTTGGCGATTCAAACCCCCCCCCCCTCGAAATGTTAAGATATTAACATGTAAGTATTATATAATAAACACTACTCGAAAAAGGATTCCCCCAATTCAATTTTTTATGAATGTAAGGATTATTTTATGTACTTTTAGTCGTTTGATTTTCTTGAACCCCCCCCCCTGATACTAAAACCTGGCTACGCCCGTAGGTAGAATGCAGCAGTTTACGTATCGGCACAGATAGCTAATCAGTTGACCCTCACTTAATTCCTAGCTGTAATATTTTAACAATGCTGTAGTGACAATCAAATCCAATTGGTAGAGAGACAATGATTTGGCAGATTTTTAACATAGTACTATGTGTTACAAATACTTTAATTATCACAATAAATAGTGTCAATGTGAAGTGACTCTTTGAGAACATGAATTACGGTTGAATTTCGATCGCAGAACGAAATTCAGTAGTGAAAATTGGGCCAACGAGTGATTTTCATGTAGTGGAACCTCTGCAATATTAACCCTTATAAATATTGTATTGTCGATAGTTTGGTCTCGTTGGGAGGCGGCGCACGTGTCGGCGTGTACCGCGCGGCATCCCGGCATCCCGGAATCTTGGTATCCCGGCATCCCGGCATCCCGGCATCCCGTGTCACTGGACGGGAGGATTCCTTGTAATTGTTACGGTTTTTGCTCAGGTCCTGTTTGTTTTCATCGGTGATTTGATGCTTAATTAGTATGGGGTATTCTTATTGTGCTGTCAAGGTTTAGAAGACTACGTATCCTAATCTATAGGTAGGGAAAGGCAGGATGGTTTAGAAAATTGGATTACGAGTAATTGTTTTGAACTCTACTCTAGGGAGTAGATATGCTAGAGCGTAGATGTAACTTAGACGTCATATTTTAACACTAGAACCGCCGTAGACTGCGACCCCCCTTAAACCGCCGCCGTGCCAAATTTGTCCCGTTATATTTATTGCAACATTCCTTAGTTTAATGCATGAAAATTATTATTAAAAATATTTGTTATTTACTTTTATTGTTCATTTATTCATTTAAATCAAATTCTTATCCCTCATGAAACAAAAAAATTACAATTTATGATTTAATAGCTAGACATTTTGGTTTCATAAAAAAATCATCAATTTTGTATACCTAGTCATTTTAACCATTATAAAATATGAAATTATATAAATTATTTATTATTATTTGAAAAAATGTCCTCGGACGGCGACCACGTCTCGAAAAACGGAGTATAGGATGCCGCAGACCAGGTGGACTGACGACCTGAAGAAGACAGTGAGCATCCGCTGGATTGCAGAAGGCTCAGGACCGGCTAGAGTGGCGCAACTTAGGGGAGACCTATGTCCAGCAGTGGACCTCCAAGGGCTGATGGATGGATGGATGGATGAACGATTCAATACGGGGGTTTCAATACTTTAGATAATCCTCTACCTGAAGATGACCGGCCGCAACGCCCTCGAATATGTCGAGCTCGTCCTCGTTTTTGAACCCACCCTCGATCTTGTGTCTCATTCATGGTGCTCATAAAACTTGTAACTTTTGAAATATGTACTCGTAAAATTAACATAATTACAAAAATAAATAAATAAAAAAAGCTTGAGGTATTTCTCTTTGAATTACATTTTTAGATTCGTCAGAAGAAGAACCACAACTGGTTTCCAATACATAATCATCCTCAGAGTATTCTAAAGGTTCGCCGTCTGATCCATCCTCCAAAATTTCATTCAAACAAGACATAATTTCGTGTGGTTTACGAGCTCACATCTCACCCCTCCACCCCCGCGAATCCCCGAAACAATCACTATATACATCGAATTATTATTTCAAATACTGATGAGACAAAAATGACTCAGCGGCGGTTCTAGGCAAATCGTTTTATTTTTCATTAAATATACTTGCTATAAATTTGATAACATTAAAAAATGTTAAAATTCAATAAATTAGTAAAAGTCAAAAAGTTTCAGATATATGATTCAAAATACAAAAAAGTTAGAGACGATCAAAGTTGCAGAGGGGACAAAATTGGGACGGCGGCGGTTCTAGTGTTAATGCATGTAAGTTCGGAAAGAGTACGATTACTCATTGTAATAACAACAACAAGATTATAATCAAATGTTTGGACTTATTCTTCAAGAGTTGTCTGACAAAAAATTTAACAGTCAGCTTAAAATATCAGTTTTTCTCTCAGAACATAAGTTAGTTAATTATGTACCTATTTGTTGTCAGAACCTATAGCCACTACTCTGCAAGGGTTTCTCTCAGAACCAGCTGGGAGGAAATGTCTCTCTCCATATCACAGTTCAGTCGACCATGCTAAAAAATATATCGACTTATTCCATTCATCTTTGAAAAAATATATGATTGACTCTCACGTGTGTTATCCTAACGATTAGTTAATCTGTGATCCAGAATCAAGCTCTGACCCTTGAAGACACGCACTACAAAGCATATAACAAAATAAAATTTGACGAGTACCTAAATTATAATTAATTATCGTATTCATTGACTCACTAAATTGCTCCTCTGTACTTCGATTTAAATTACCTGAAAACAAAAAAAAACATTGAGATATAGAAGAATTGATTAAGTACCATATTCATAGAAAATCTACAAGCTCGTAAAAGAATCTCACAAATTATAAATTATGCCAATCAAGCATGCCAAAGACCGGCTCTATAACAGATAAAATAATATATAATAGATAAAATAACAGATAACAATAAAATTATTCTATTTCATTATATTATCGGCAAGTATGCGAAATTTCAAGCCATCCATCCATCAAGTCATCATTCGAGCTTAAAGACAAACAATATACTTTACATATCAAACAGCAAAAATCTTACGAAGAGACGCACAAACAACAGGCTGTCTTATTGTTTACCACAGAGTCAAACAAACTGTATTATTTTTTAAACTACTTTAATATTGTTTCATACCAATTTCGTCGATTCAAGCTATGACACAAACCAAATAAGATATAATTACAAAGCATTAACGCATACTTCAATCAGCAATTCAATACAACAATTATATGCCACCGGTTTACAGTATCTGTCGGCACCCCGCCGTGTGGTAGAAAAAATACAATTTATAGCCTTAGAATATAAAAGGCTAGAACCATCGGGTTGTGGTTCGCCTCACTCACACAACAGATATTCGCAGAACTCACTTAACAACTCACTCGTTTATGCCTACTCCCTTAATGTCGCATGGTGGACTGATTATAAAAACGCTAGGCGTTGGAAAGAATTAATCTGCAATAATTTGGTTCAAACATCTCATCTCTTGAATGCAATTTTATAAAACCTTATCATTTAGGTAGAAATATGGCAGTTTTTACATTAATTCACAGGGATTTAATAGAAGGTGCAACAACAATATCACTTCGACATCTGCTGCATGTTACCTACAGCATATGTAAACCAAAATAAACTCCAAAACGTTAGTGATGTATCGATCAGATTCAAAATCAAAAACCAAGGTTTTTTCATAATTATATGGTACTACAGTAAAAAAGTAGTTTAAATTGATATTTTTAAATTGAATTTCAGAAAGTAAATAGTAATTATAGTATTTTACTTTAATTATATTATGAGTAATTTCATTAATTATATTTATTATGCTATTTGTTTGTATTATACATTATTATTTTGTTGTTAGAAGGCTAATAACTACCGTAAACCACACAGAATTGATTTTTTGATAACATTTTTGTCATGAGTCCAATCGACACAATATACATATGAATGTACTTATGTAAAATTACATATTAATCACCGCATTTAATACCTAGTGAACTGTCTGTGGCTATGTATTTTTTGCCTCCATCTAAAGATTGTTTTTTCCGCATTTAAAACATCCTGTTTTTCACCTGAGTAATGCTTAGATAAGTTTGATGTTTATATTTTATGTTAATGTGAATTAATATTTAACGGGTTTTCTCAAATCGTTTGAAATGTCGGCTTTTGTCGTCTGTAATTGACCAAGTTGGGGTGTTAGATGGGTGACCGCTAGTAGCGAAAATTTAATACTTTCATGGTTCAAAGTGCACAATATTTAGCTGCTTGAGCCTATCTATCTACCAAACTCGTATATCAGCTGAGGATTTGGGTACCATTACTTTCTTTTTATCTGATGTTCTTTCTTGTTTTACGATGCTGTTGATGTTTTTGGTGTCGCTGTTACCATCAGTTGGTTCGTCTGCTCATTGTTCGGCTATTAACACAACACAAAACCTCTTAAAACATCGAATATTTAACATTCACAAATACACGTTATTTTCCCTCGTATTTACAAGAGAATTGCAACGCATGAAACGACAATGTCCAATAAATACAATTTGAGCCGAACTCGCGTCAAATGAAATGTAAATTTACACAGGCCGCACAAACCACGTACTCGATACTCATACAACAAATTATCGCATCGCATTCCGGATAATATTACAATGTTATTATAGCAGGAATTCATTTATTGCTCACGATAGCCTAGAAGTGGGTATGACATGACGGCTTGTATCAACCAGCAATCGGTCAATTTGAACCGTGAACGGTAGCTTATTTTGTAGCTCCTAATCCACTCACCAAACATTTATAATTTCCTTAATTTAGTAAAATAAAATAACAACGGAAGTACGTTAAGGTGATCACAAGAGGTAGTTAATATACCTACATGTTAACTTGTTAAGTAATCGATCATATACAGCCACACTTAATAAATATTTCAGTATTTTGCAGTTGATGCCAGTTGATGCAAATCCCAAACCACATATTAAAATCTACAGTAACAACTAAATACAAATCACATGTTTAAAATTAACGAATCGTACTGAATTCCGTTTCACAAATTAAATAATAATATTATGATTGTTAATCTGCTTTTACACCAGAAAAACAAGGACCAAAATGAATTAAACTTTTGATGCTATGACATGAAATCACTTAGTCTCTTGAAGGGGACCCTTCACCACAATACTGTGATGTCTACCCCGGCGCCAATCAATCGAGACAGAACAATAAAAACAAAATTAACAGATTTTATTGCCCAGATATTTCCAGGCAATAATAGTTATACTCGTCAACAAAGGAAATTCCTACCTCCGGATCACGTATGAAGACATTGCGACTCAGAATCCTAACTCACGTTAATAAAGCGCTAAACAATACCGATACCTAATCAACAACTGTTTCCAGAATGCCCAAAGACCCACATCTGAGCTTAAGCGTTCAAAACGAAAAAATCTAAGCAATTTTGGCCCCATCCATATTCATGTGTATTGAGAAATCTTAAGCGGTGGCCTTACAGCGCGGAATTCGCTGACCGGTCCAATAAGTTTTTCGTGTGTAATTAAACTTTTGTAATGCCTCGAGTCGTTGCCACGCGTTTGACGCGCGACTGCCTTTTAAGGCAGCACCACCACTGCCCCTACGGTAAGTGCGATCGATCGCTCCCAAGACTTTAACGATAGCTCAGCAAAAATCGATTCCAAACCTTATGACGACGCTATTGGAACGATTACTGAAACAATTGACACGGCCAACGAAGATCTCCTAGCTTCAGATGACAAGAATTATATTGTCAAATTATTGAAGGCAGCTCGGGGAACAATGGGCACTAAAGCTTCACATTACGAGTCACAATCCTTTGAATCGGACGTGTTTTTCGTCGTTTCGAGTTAAAAGGCGAGAACAAGACAGAAGGCCGCCACACGACGAATTCCATACGTTTCTCGGACACGATTTAGTTGAAAATAGAGCATCATTAAGATAGCCGAGGTGTCGTCGTGACTGTGGAAAAAAATTAAGGAATTGAATCGTGGGTAGTCATAGATGAATTGGATATAATGAGTGGTAATGATGTTTGCGATAGTGGTGGCCAACTGAATGGGAATGGGGACAAGTATAATGGGATGGCCAGCGTGATGTGGTGTCACGACGCTTCGTTTGATTGAGCGTTCGTCGTTTTTGTGGTATTGAAGTAGCAAATGAGCTTGCAATCCGATTGATGTTACGTGGTCGGCGATGCGGTCATCTATGAGATTAACGTTTTGTATAGAAAGGATGTCACTAGGGAGCGATGAGATCGAAGGTTATAGTCCTGTCTCAACACTATGTCCAGTTGTCCAACCGTATATATTATGTTTGCTAAGTAACAACTCCTTGTATCGTAATCATCATGTGCGTTCCAAATGTGGTGCCACTTCTGAGGACTGAGATGGAACGTCTCATTTGTAAGCATCGTGGGACTCGACACCCTTTTTACCGGAACGCTACGTTGCTGGAAACAATTTCGGTGTATTCCACCGATCGTATTTCCACCGAATTAATCAATGAAAAAAAAGTAGTGATGGATCGTTAAGTCTTCTAAACGCGTTAACCAGTTGCAACCGGTTTCTGGTATTTCATTATTAAAATGGTTTTTCCCAGGGTAATGCACAATATATTCTTTCGACTAGTTCTGGTCGCAGATCAGGGTGGCGTAAAAGGCGACAGACGCACCTTCAAGATTAATTTATTACTGATCAGCAATGGAACCGCCGCCGGCTCCTTTATCCGATGTCTCTTAGCTCGGGATTTGGCAGTGATTCTGCTTGCAGAGTAAGTTCTAGGTTCGTTTGCCTCGATTACCATTTATATGAGAGTGAAATATGTTACTTTTTGTGTAAATAAATAAATTACATCAGAAATAATACAAGTTGTTTGCGTTCGATTCTGGATTGTCTATTTGAGCGTTGTTCCTACTCACAGTGGCATGTCGCTTTTCTGAAATAGACAACAGGCAGATATACGAAGTATTCCAGTCTGCAGTAGTCATCGAACATAACTTAGTTAGCGGACGAGGACACCTGTGTGACAAACGATCGAACGGACACATCGCCTCTCACAAT
>CAWVQL010000307.1:0-22536 GCA_963932265.1 Thymelicus lineola | reverse complement strand
ACTTCATGTAGTACGCCTGTACCCATTTTCTTTTCTTGCTGTTTTCAATCTACTACTGGGTTGCCTGGAAGAAATCGCTTTAAAGCGATAAAGTCGTCCATTGTTTTGTGTTCCTTCCTTGTGCTATTTATGTATACTATACAAATTTTAACTATCACCCAGGGTTTGACTGGTGGAGAATGCCATATTAGGCATTAAGTCCGCCCATTGTGATCTAGTTTTTTAGGTTAACAATAAAGAGTGAAATAATATATTATGTTATGGTGTACAAACAATAAAGTGTTAAACTAAATAAATAATAATAAATAGATCTTTGTTACTCCTTAACCCTATGAGTATGCTTGTAACATATTATTTTTACATATTTCATTCCTAACATTGATGTATGTTCCGTCACCTGACACCTTGGAATTTCTCGAGCAATTTAGAAATTACGTGTTCCTATATATCTGTCAAACAGTCCCATATTTTACAGCTCAGAAAAATGGCAATGTCACTGTAGATATCCTGAAAAACTATGCAAAATAAAATCCAGCGAAACGTGATTTATACATGTGAATCTGCCAAAAATTGTGAACGTGAATTGAAATTCCCAACAAATAATTAAATAGAAGTAATTGAAAATTTATTGACTAATGTACGGGTACACATTGAGACATAGATTTTGTCCGGATAAAGTTAATAACTCAGGACTAAGATTTAACTTGATTGTCATGAATAACTCAGCATAGTATTATTATGATCCTTTTATGTCAATTATGCTATTTATTTTATAAACATTAGTAGGATTAATGACCACGAACTGATTAATATGTGCTAGAATTATCAAATATTATAATAGCTTTTGCCCGCGGCTTCTCCCGGGTAGAGATCGTTTTTTTACAATTCCCTGGGGAACCCTAAACTTTTCCGAAATAAAAAATAGCCTATATTTTAATCCACGGTATAGTCTATCTCGATTCCAAATTGCATCCAAATTGGTTTAGTAGTGTTGGCGTGATTGAGGAACAAACATCCAAACACCCAAACATATTCACAAACTTTCACTTTTATAATATTAATAGTATTATAAGTTTCGTATAGTATATTATACCTATATTGCACATAGTTCTATGATTTTTAAAAAATTCTGATTATATTAGTTCTTTTTGATCAATTGAAAAAACATGTCGTTCAATTTATAATATGAATCCTAATTTTTAATATTTATATCAATGACCCATACCTAACAAACTGCCGTTCGAAGGATCCTAGCTTCGATTCCCAGATAGGCAGTAACGATGTTTAAACTTAGGATAATAATCCCATTACGAATAAATGTTTGCTTTAAAGTTCTACACGTAGCACGTATGTTATTGCATACGTGCTACGTGTAGAACTTCTCTTCTTGGCCTGTGTATGTGTGTATAACCCACGGCATCCATAACTCAGGGAATCTTAGTGGAGGGTAATGAGTTTCTAACGCTATTTATATTTAAGTTTAATGTTAATTTTGGAGGCAAATTAAAAAGCAGTACGATTCTATTTCTACCAGGCTAAGTTGCCAGCCCTGAAAATGACTAGAGTTGATGAGTTGAAATGAGATATTATCTTTTATAAGCATACGGGATTTAACGGTTTCAATGAGGAATGACCGGATTTAATTTCAATTTCTAGTACGGCAATAAGGATTATGCGGGTGGTATTCTGTTTCAAATGTAACAGATTATCACGTAGAGGTTCCGAATTTAAATGAAAGTTCGTTAACGTTAATACTTAATGTGGTTCTGAAATTAAGTCGTTATGGATTGTACTTAGTTTATATTACGGTTTGTAATAACAAGTATATGGACGCTGATTTTGATCTATACAGTCATATAAGTGGTGGATGGATCTTTACAATGGCTACAATGCAAAATATTTGTTATAGAGGTACCACGTGTCAATAGTAAAAAAACAATCTCTTTAATAATATATTAATTTATTAATCACAGCAGAATAATATAGTTTTTTGGCCAAAATGTAATTAATTCGTCTACATAAAAAATAAATAATAAAGTAAATAAGTAATAGGTAAGTAATATTAAAAAAGCCGTATATGTTGAGAAAGTCTTCGTGTTATAATTGTTATACCAAGGGGGTAAATTGTAACATAAAAATTAACATAAAAAAGTGACAAGCAATTTAATTTAAATATCATATAAAAACACAAGTGTAACAATTGCCTCACTGTTACAATTGACACACACCTCTCACCTAACATTTAAATTAAAACTAACCAATGCATTTTGTGTTACACACAGACATTATATTGTATTAATTGAAACACACACACATAATATTGTGTTAAATGAAACCAACTTCTTGTTATTTTTTGGATTTTCGATCTAGTAAGCTAATGTCCTAATGACTGGAAAATATTTAATAAAATAAATTGTTGAGTAAACAGGAATAAATTCCTTAGTTATTGTATGAAAAGCTACACAAAAATAGCTATATATAAGTCTGGGAAGAACAAATGAATAAACAATTGTTTTAACAGCAAGTTTTACCGGCACCATAAACACATACAGTTCCAATTTACAGCTTTCCCGGATTCGGAATTGCTTTTCCTTGGCAACAGAAGAGCATACGGGATGGTAGCCAACGGCATTTTATTGATATTTCACCCGCGTACTAATATATTATACGCTTTCATCCAATTATGTAATGAAATAATATACTTTATGCTACTGTTACCGCTCATTTACACGCGCGGCTCGCGGACCATCCCCTGGCTCGTCCGTAAGCCACGCCCCCTACGCGCGCGAGCGCTATCTTGTGTTTACACGCGCGCGGCGTTCAGATGCGTTCGAACGTTCAAGGATGGAGCACGTTGACGTAATACATCGGCATCCAGTCAATGAAACCTTTCTACCATGATTTATAGGCAAAATACTCAATGTAGATTGTACTATGGGTAGATTTCTGTACATTAGGCTTTTTTTAGTGCAATAAGCAACTAAATATATATTTTTTTAACTAAAATGGGGCAGAAATTTGAATGATGAGTTTTAATTTCTGTTCTTTTTTTTCAGTGTCTGTTCGGTTTGCGTACAGATTCTTATTTTTAAAATAAAAGAGCATCCTAGTTTTGAAATCTTTCCAGTAGTTTTTCATTACAAACAAAGGAACAAAACATCAAAATTCTCTTCTTTATAATATTAGTTTCAATATACGAAGTCTAATTATTAGTAGTTTAAGGTTCATTATTATTATCATTATGTACCATATTTTATTATTTCACATAATTTTGCGTAAAAGTTAATACGATTTCGAAAAATACGAATCCAATAGAACACGTACGTATGGCGCTAGTTGCCGTTGCTGAATGAAGCTCGCGCGTGTGTGAACACCACGCGAGCGCTCGCGCGAGACCCTTTGGCACGCGCCCAAAAAACCGCTCCCGACGCGAGCCCTGCGAGCCCCGACACGCGCGCGCGAGCTACCTGTTTACACACTCGGGCTCGCGTGGGTCTCGCGGAAAGTCTCGTGGCTCGCGCGCGCATGTAAACGGGGCATTAGAATATGAACCTATTCACAAGAATTTCAGCTGTTTCAGTTTTTTATTAATATTATTAAAACCTGCTCAAGTCCTTGACTAAGGTCCGCGGTTGAGGTTGTACTCGTAATTACTTTTTCTAGTGAGAAAATATCCATTGAAGAAAATAATCACGCAACGCACTCATCACTTTTCTGAATTTTTTTGTTCGAATTTCATTTACCGTTTAATATAATGCCTCGAATTTTTTAACGTGATAACGTTTATAAAGACGATGAGCCTGAAAGGCATTCACGAAAACCGAGTAACGGCCGCTCACGTCACGGAAGCGCGCGCAGCATTAGAGAGAGAGGCACGGTAGACCGGCCGTCTCTCTCCCACTCAAGCGTAATCGGTCCGCTTGGAAGGCATTCTCGAAAACGTGGTAACGAGCCTGCTCACGTCACGAGCCACAACGCGCGCAAAGTATCGAGAAAGAGATACGCTGAATAATAATAAAACGAAATATATATCTGTAATTTAATATGTAAAATTGTAATTTTCATTCTATTTCCCGTTCCTAATGTGCGAATTGACAATATTTATATCATAAATTATTCTTCTACGAAATAGACGTTATCACGTAAAACCATTGTCCGTAAACCGACTTTACAGACAACCAATTTTTTTATTTTGGCTTTAAGTTTAATTAGGGTAATAAGTTTTTCGACCAAATGAAACGTCGGAGTAACGAAAAAATAGATCAACTGATACAATGGCAGACGTAATTTCGATTCCCTGTGTCATGGTTGCCATGGACAACACACAAAGACAAGAACACACTTATTAGATAGATAGATTAGTGGTCATCGTCAACAATGGACATCGGTAATACCAGGCATCAATTAAGCGTGGCCAACACACTACATCTAATTTAGAGATGTTCTGTGGTGGCCAAGATAGAAAATAGAACAAAGAAAAAATATTTTGTTGTCATGATTTATATAAAAAGAACCATTCAACATTAAATGTAAGACATACGATATATTCAGAATTCCAAGATTGGAATACTTTGCAACATTCCGCGGTTAACATGTATGATACGGCACTTCCCTCTTTCTTACAACGGAAATATGCACTACAATAAATGAAAGTATATACCAACATACATACCAGCACCAACACGTGTTTCGGCCCAAAATGATTAATACTAACTTAATAACAATGGATTTCCGCAAAGTAACGCCTGATACTACGAGTATTAACTATATCCAAGATTGGAGTCTTCTCTAAATCGTTTCATATTTTACTCAAAGATGAACTAAATATAATATCATTGATTTTACTCGTATAATTGTTCATTCCAGTTCACGCCATGAACTCGGTCGAATCGTATTTAACCTGAAATGAACTTTATCTCGATTTTATGAAGTAATTGGAAGGCGGAACCATGATGAAATAATTGGAACAGACGAGGCAAGGCTAAGTATGCATAATTTGCTATATTTCGGCCCCGAAAGGTTTATAGTAATCTATTTATATTTCGCTGGGTAAGTTGTCAGCCTGACTGTAAGCGAATATTAGTCAGGCGATTATTTTACATCAAAGCCTAATTTTTACAACTTTTAAGCTGTTTATTTTCTGGATGATGAGTAAGAGCCACGTGAGGATTGGCAGTAATGACAGATTTGAGTAATAGTAGCTACATTATTTACAAAATTAATAATATTTACTAAAAAAAATATTTTTTCAAATACTTATCACTTTTTGTCAGTGGTATATGATCACGGAATGATACAATACATACTATCGGGAATATTTGGGATTCAGTCAAAGTTTATTTTGATTGCTTAAGGTTTCATAATAGTATTGAAATGTGGTAAAATTATTAACTATATTAAAGACAAGACTATTATATAATCGGGATCGGGACAAAGCGACGTTTCAATTAATTGAAATAATTTTCAAAGCTACTTTCAAAGTGACAATAGTATTAATTTAAATGATAATTTTTCAATAAACCTCTTGAAAATTGGCATGGAAACAAATTCACAATGGAAAATCAAAGACACCCCTTTGTTTTCAGCTAAGGGTCAACAAGGTTATTAACCTATTAATCGAAGATGTAATTGTAGAATTAAATTTAAATCGCTCCCCCAAGTCTGTTGAGAGTTTACATTGAATAAATAGTACGCAGTAGAAAGTAGAAAGTATGTATGGGTTACTTGGTTTTCAAAACTGAGTATACTCGTAGAACGAATTCTGACACAAACGAACATCATACAAATGTTTTGTAATCATTCAAATTTATTTAATTGTTCCTATGTCAGGTCAAGATATTTAATAATAGCGAAGTGGAAGAAGGGTGAGAGAAGAAATAGAACGAGTAGTATGTAAATGGAGACAGAAAGACGATACCGAAGTTCGCGAAGAAGCGCCATCTGCGAGTATTTGGATGACATAACAACGTAAATTAATAACGTAAATGTAAAAAAACTATGTCCACGAAATAATAATATATTGTGTTGCATAGAAAACTAAAAGAAACCTAATAGAATTGATGAATATTGTGAAGAAAAAAGAAGTGGACACAAGATACCACCTTGAGGTACACCAAAAATTTTTCCTAGGAACAAATACTACCACCAACGTTGCTTTTGTTGTAAAAGATATAGCACAGACAGATTCACTAATTTCATGTCTACGAAAGAAGTTTTCTGAGCACATTGTAATAACTTGCCTGAATACAGTCTACTGAGCCAGTTTCGTATAAATTTCCATTAAAAGTGGTCGCTAGGCTCAGTAATTGGTAAATGTTGCCGAATTCATTTTTTGAGGGTCTACAAATTTTGTTTATTGCTTTAGCATTCAAAACAGCTGCGTAAGGGCTCCCACACAAAACTGCGATGCGATGCGATGCGAATTCGCATCGCAGGAACTTGCGATGCGAATTTCTGCGATACGATTTAGTGCGGCAAACCGTTTGGTAGGGCGACCATTCCTTCAAGTGTAGTCAGCCGTACTGGACGTGTTTTTAGGAAGCGTAAGATGGATCGCAAAAAGATTATTGCACTGCTGTTATTGTTAAATAGATATAAAAGAAAAAGAAGATTCTGGGTTCATCCATTTATTACGATTATGAACTCTGATGGGAACTATTTTACTCAAAAGTACTATTCGTTGAGAACTGAAGAAGATACATTTTTTGATTATTTTAGAATGAGCATTATCTTCATTTGAAGAGCTTTTGAAAGGCGCCGCGCGTCTTTCTCTAAAGCTGTCTCAGAGCGGACTAAAATGGCGTCACCAAGGATGACGTAATATCGCAGGAATGTGCGATGCGAAGCAGATCGGAAATTCTTGCGGTGCGTTCGTGCGAATTCGCAGATATTTGCGATGCGATGCGAATTCGCGGTTTTGTGTGGGAGCCCTAAGTTGGTAGGATTTTATGGAACCTTTAGTAGCGGCAAGCAAATGTGGTGACACAGAGAATAGCCTTGGAAGGAAGATATAATAAATTCAGTGCGTTTCACACTTTTTTATTGATAGTCAAAGATATTGAGATGTAAGGGAAGCCTCTTATATTTACATGTAGATGGGCAACTTTCACATGAGTCTTTCAGGTTTCCATTCACATGAATCAGTCCTGTAATTAAAGTAGCTCACAATTCTCCTCATTTTGCCTTGCGAACTCCATGTTCGTACAACCTATTAAGTACGATCATGTTCGACTGACTTATATGATCATTATTATCAGTATGATACCACAAGGGTACCTGGAATTAATTTTAGCTACAGTCACTTAATATACTATGCGACTCGCTGACCCGCTTGTAAACAATTAGATCGTCGTGAGCTGCTTAATTTGACGTTGAACTAAGGCTCAACAGTTCAAGCAAATATCATTTGAATATTTGAAACATTTCGTGACTCACACATCATTCGTTACGTAATGCTGCTCGTGTTACAATGTTAAGGGCAGCGGTGCCACTTATGATTCGAACGTAACCCATCTTTGTTTTTTCCGGATAAAAACCCTTTTGGAACGAAGTTCCTTATTGCGCGTTGTGAAAGGGGGCTAGACGGAAAATTACGACACTTTTTGATTTTACTTTACGAATGACGACACTTTTTTTGAAGTGATTCAGTGAGTTTTACAGATATGGCGCTGTACAAACTGCGTAACTATATAAGGTAAATGAGACTAAGTATCCAGAGCGAATTCAAAAAATTTAATACTTTCCTTGAACTTACGTATGTTACAAGTATAAGTTGATAGCGTGATTCAGAATTAATTTACTAACGCCATCTATCCGCAACTAACCAAACTAAATATCTTAAGTCTGAACAGGCGCTGTACAACAATACAATACTTAAATCGAAAGGAACTTCGTTCCATCCGGATGTCCCTTGACACCTCTCATGTTTTTTTTACCATAAGGTATTTCGTACTGTAACTGAAGTTTCACACTGAAGTCCTGTTTGCACCACACACAAAATGAATTTGGACTTTAGTATGAAACCGAATCATTTTACGTGACTCAAAGCTCAAAAAATACGCTCGTTTGGCCTCAGCCTAAACTGAAACTATAGACTTAAATTCACTCATTGTTACGTGAAATGCCAATTCGAACATATCTATTTTACTAACTCACTCATTGCCATCTTACTGACAACTCAAATAACCCTATAAGATCAGTTCTACCCAGATAGTCGTATGTTGAAACGTAATCGGAAATCTATTCCGACACCATCCGTAGCTTTTTCCATCGCAGCGATAGAAAACCATCTGAATTTCAAACGCTGGTCATGAAATACGAATTCCGCATAATACACCAGAGCGTGAGAATTCAGGGATCGGGAGGAATCTGCGCGAATAATTTTATTTCAAACCTTTCGACACGACAGCGCAATGTCGGTTCTCATTTTTCATCGTATCCAAAGCATGGTCATGCAGTGCAATCCGGTTTATACCGGATAATCCAGGAAATTCAAAGAATGACCCTTATTATTTCTTCAAATTTCGAAACATTATAAGTGGTAGAATAAAAAAAAATGAAGTGCATAAATTAATTTTAGGGGTTTAATTATCATTATTTCCATTTAGAATAGTTCATTGATACCAATACATTTTATAAAATCATTCTCGCAACACTTCACACTTAACTCAGTTCAACGTAACTACATTTACAAGAAATTCCTGTGCAATATTTCACGGCTTCAGTCCTTTTCTCTACGTTGTCGATGTTAAGAGTTACTTAAGTAGATTATTTTTACAGATAAACTTTAGACGGCGGCTCTCCCTGTCAGGCAACCCGGGAAACTTTCTGATATCTTCTTTGCTCAGCTTAACGGCAAACTAATCACTACATTTTCTCGTTAAGATGACCATGAGCGGCCAATAGCTTCATTTGCATCCAAGTCACGCTTCTGTAGTGGGCGTACGAACACAGTCAAGGAAACAAAAATGTGCTCAATGTTACGAGAGAGAGATTTTTTATAAAAGTAGCCGGCAAACGAACTGACTATCCACCTGATGATAAGTGGCTATCGTCGCCATTAGCAAAACCAAAGGCAAGACTGATGCGTTGCCGGCCAAGAAAGAGAGAAGAAAAAGGTAGATTGGTGTTTTCCGTAAAAACGTAGCGGGATTGCAAAATGCTATCCGTGCCTTTGTACGCACAGCGACGGTCTGGTAAGTGACAAAGATACTCCGAGAAACCCAAGTTTAACTAAGAAGACTGGAGAGGGGGTTTATTTTACGAGCCGCTTTTTGCACGCAATCACTCTGATAGAGAGTTGTTCAATCAGAGTTGATCAAAACTGATTATTATTTATTATTTATTATTCATTTACTATAATTAAAACGGTAACAACCAATTACATTAATTATAAACTTAATATACCAATCTTACATAAACTTAATATACAAATCTTAAATATGATAAATATTAATTGGTTTCCCATATTGCACCTCCATGTACGAAAAAGAATTGCTACGCCTGTGCGTTTAAATGTCCACAGCGAAATATCCACAAAAGTATTCTACGACTGTCCATTTATTTTTAAACTTCATAGAGACAGCTAGTGATGTAACTAACAACCTTGAATAGGATTAAAAAATGCACGCCTCCGTAAGCTGGATTCATGAAAAGAACTCCAACGCTCGCTCTATTTCTAATTTGAAAAACTTTCTTTTTCATATAAATTACGACATGAATTTTCAAATTCAAATTAACGAAGTTTTCATTTAGTGGTTCGAGAAGAAGTTATACATGTACATTGTATTGTACATATTAAATAGGTTTAATAGCTTGCTGAGTTCGACGTCTAGTGTTTAGGATATAACATTTGTTTTTATACAAATCATTCTAGTAAAATTCTTCATTTATGTTAACAACATCGATGACTTTGTGACCGTATGGCCGCCATCTTTTGTTATTAGGCAAAGAAGATCATTTCATTAGTAAAGTAACGTTTATTGACTTCATAATATTCATTTATTATTTGGTCTCTATTGTAGAAATTTTAACATAAACTGGACATAATAGGTAGATTCAATGCCTCTTGACTGTCGTGACTTAAGTGGTCTATTATTGCACGAAGATAAAGCACTTCACACACTGAATAATAATGTAGGTATGCAGGTATTATTCGTATTATTTACGCAATTCAGAGTTGAATATATAAATAAATATACAGACGCCAAAATGTTGGTATGCTATCGCTGCAAAACTTTAAAGTACACGTATAAGTACCTTAAAGTACCGACAAAGTTTAAAGTACATTGGTTGACATGCCACTTGCCATACAAGGTTCATTTCACCCACCGAGTAGCGCAGGCTATCACTAGCAAAATCAATTCAAATAATTAACAAAGTTTAGGACAAGTTCTGTGCTGTCTGGTAGCTAGTCTGTAGCTACTTACTCACGAACAGTTATTGCCAAGAGTATTAAGTTATTTAACTTTTATGTAACTTGCTTACCAATGAGTATACAAGCCACCTAACGGGAAGTGGTCACACATCAAATATAAATATATAAATACGAGCAAGTATTTGTCACTATCCTTTTTTTTCGAATGGAGAGTTGCTGTTGGCCCTTGTGGCTAGTGGAGAGGCTCAGCCGAGAAGACATATTTGCGAGGTGGGAGTTATCCTTCTCACCTCGAGAAGCAGGGGCATGCGATGTTCTAAGGGTCCTTTCCGGTTCAGACTCGATTTGTATAAACTTCATTTAATTTCAGTATCCAATTTAAGTTCATATTTTAAAACAAATCGATGATGCAAAAGCCACACTACGACAAATCTCGGTACCGTCGACTTTATTCACCTGAGTTAATTCACCCAGGTGTTTTAAGTCTACTTTAAGTGTACTTTATTCACCTATGCACCCAGGTGATTTAAATCTACTGATCGAGGTGAATTGGTATAAGTAGACTTAATTCACCTATCTCCGAACATAGATAAATTAAGCTTTGTGAGCTCCACCTACAAATTAGCTTCTGTAGTATCGGCTGTAAGTCAATTCCAGCGAGGGATGTAATGGACAATGCTTTGTGCATCAGAATTTACTGCCTTATTTACTGGTAGTAATTATAGCTAGCAGGATAGTGTTATAAATGGTACGACGTCCAACCAACAAAAGTAGTCCTGTGATAATAATGGGTGGTTTGGTGGTTTGTTGGTTTGGTTAATGGTGGGTTAAATTTTGATGCTCTAACCCCTTAGTTCCCAAAGTGGTCCAGGTGCGCCTCCAGGGGTCCACGGAAGACTCGACGGGGATCTACGTTGGCGTGACAAAATATACTATTATAAATATTATACTATTTATCTTTTTATTTTTATTACCCCAAATGGGGAGTTTTCTAAATGAAATAAGTGAGAATTTATTGTTTTATTGTACTGTGACTAGACTAACCAATCAATTCTCACATGTTTTTTTGAAAACTGAGAATTTATTAATTGATTTTCAAGATTCGTGGTTGGAACTAAGCAGCAGTGCATATTTCCATAGTTACATCTAATCTTCACATTTTTTTTGTTTTGTGAATATGGTAGAAATGTAGCTGCAGGGGGTCCATCGGAACCAGCAAAATTTTGAAAGTGGTCTATGAGAAAAGAATTCAGGGACCCTCTGCTCTAACCGTACTGATCATAATTATTTACCACAGTAACTTTTGTGGAAATAAATACCACATCTGTTTTCATTTCATTATCCGTTTAAGTTTGAAGAAAGAAACTAATTTCTCACACATATATTAATCACCTTTTTGACAATAAGAATACAGCTGAATATTACTGTGTAGGCACGTAGGGAACAAAAAAATGTTGCTCAAGTAAGTTGCACATTCAGCAACCAAATTTTGTTTTTTGTATTTGAAAGATTTTTATTTATAAAAATAGTTCGCAGGATATAATTATTTACATATAACAACTTACAAATATTGCAAATACAATAGTTAAGAATAGTTACGTAGGCTAATAGCGATTTATCTTAAAATTAAAAACCTATTATAATATAGTTAAGCAATAATAATTTTGGTAATGCAAGGCTTTGTAAGATGGCCTTTGTAAGATTTGAACTACAAGCAAGTTGAATATTTATACAATAATATTTATAGTATAGTGAATATTTGTTGCATAATAAGTCTAGCCGACCTCAGTTCGGCCATAATGACGAAAGTTTTCAGCGACAACTTCTCCAATTGTACTGACTTCCTACAGTGATCATATTAGTTAGTTCATGTTTTATTTATCCTTCTAGTATTTTATAGGTGAAAGTTTGTGATGTATATGTGTTTGTAACTCTTTCACCCAGTTTATTACTCTTTCACGCAAAAAAATACTGATTTTAGGCTACTGACTGTTTCCTTTTGCTTTCATCGACATAATATTATTATATAAAAACAAATAACAAAATTTTGTAAATATAATATTTTAAGTGGAGCTCTAAATTACGAAAGTTATTCAACATACATAGGTAGATAATAGCCCGTAATAATGAGTCTTATGAAAAACTTTTTACTTAAATACTTTTTACTATTGACCACAAATCACAATGTCATAGCAGGCGCGGTTGGTAGTTGGATGGGTGACCGCTAGCGGCAAAAATTCTTGACCACTTTCGGGCTTCGTATAGCCGTAAAGTAGACGAAAAGCCGTCGGTCCTGGTTGTTATAATAAGATAACAGTCCTTAAGCCCTGTTAGAGACCTTCGGGTGGCATGAAAACTTCTGATACCTACTTGGATTGGCGACTAACCCCTCCGCCAATCCGCACTGAAGCGTGGTGGTGTATGCTCTAGGCCTCCTCAAGAGGAGAGACCCGTGCCCAATAGTGGGCCATTAATGAGTTAAAGCCAGGCATAATATCTTTTTCGCAATATAGCAATAAGTTTGACGTGTCCGTGTGTCTGTTTGTGGCATCGTAGGTCCTAGATGGTTCCGACAATTCTGTGGGAAGTGTTTAAAACTTATAGTTTTTTACCACAGATTTAAAAAACAGACGTCACCTTGTCTTGTTGAGAGTAACGCCGCCCGCTTACCATGTGTGCGTAATTTTTAGTGCGGTCCGACCAACCGACGCGGTAATGGCGGCCGATTAATAGCAGCATGGTGTCAATGTGTGCGTGTGATACTTGTATGAATAGAGGAGTTGGTATTACTAAGGGTGCCTCACTGAATTGGTTGCTGACAATCCGTCTGGTTCTTTTATAAGTCTGTGTTATTTACCTTAATGTTGGAAATTAGCACCGCAAGCTTCACTGAACTCCACGGGTGTCGGTACTCGGTGCTTGGTAGTGAAGTCAATTCCGGTGATTCCGGCCGCGCGGCAAGCGTAATGAACAAAGTTTGGCCGACGGGAACTTCCCATACGGTGATCATACTCGTAGGAACCTACCGACACCTGACCTACATGTTATTCCAGTGGAAATAAAGTTCTTCGATGCTTTGCACGTTAGGCTCAGGTATTTAAATTACCTAGACCTACCGAAGTTAAATCACTTGCTTTATTGAAGAAAAACATCTTGAGAAAATCTGCACACCTAAGAATTCTCCATCCACTTGGCTACTGTAGTATAGTACCTTAGGCCTGTACCTTTTACATTATGAGTGGAGAACCGAGCCCAACAGTGGGAAAATTGTGGATTGTGACTTTGACTCTTTTTTTTTATTTTATTTGTACACACATAAATACATAGGAAAAAATATTTAAAAAAATTTGTACAAGGGCACTTCTTATTCCTTATTCCTTCCTTCCCTCTTATTACATTATCCTATATTTAGTTGTCTAAATCAGACAAATAAATCGCTTTTGTATTATTAAATAACTTAATAGTTTAAAAACTAAATAAACGGTTTTATAGTGCCATTGTAGGAACTAAAGAGAAAAATTATGACCGTGCTGTAAACCGTTAAGGAGTTCCCTCATTATCAGATCATGCTTAGGTATCATAAAATTGTATTGTCATCGGAACCATTGCGACAGCAAAATTTCAACTTCGTAGGATGAAAAGATGTAGTTCTAATTCAGCTCTCAAGTGTAAAGTGGTGCCCTGAGAGATAAATGAAAGCCAAGACTGCTGAGTAAATACTGACTGTATTTCAAATAAATCATCCATTAAATAAGTATAAAACTAGGTTACATAATGTATATAGATAATAAGTATGTTTAGTTAACACATCTACTCAATACATCTCATCTCCACCGCAATAAAGAAAATAAAATAAATTCTAACAATTTATTTTATTTTAGCTTATATTAAGATATGTTAATACAGTATAATGACTTATCATAATTATATATGTTATGTTATATTACGTTTTACAAAGTTTTCTTTTGTAGTAGATATTTAGTACATAAACTTAGAAATTATTAGGTAATTGGTTTAAAATACATTTTTGTTCTGTTCTTATGAATAACATAGTTTTTATTATCTTTAATTATTTCTACATTGGGTGAACATTCCTTTACTACTTTGTATGGACCTGAATATATGTTTTGGAACTTATTGCCAGTTTCATTCTTTATTAAAATTAAATCATTCGGTTTATAAGTCACAGGGTTAATATTACGATCATATTTTTCTTTCCTTTTTAATTTACTAGCTATCAAATTATCTCTAGCCTCTTTTTGTGACGTTTGTATTCTAAATTTGAGTTCTAAAGGATAATTATCAAAATTGTACAAAGGTTCAACTTTACCTGATTGCAAATTAGATGGTAAAATACATTTCTTACCGAACACCAACTCGTAGGGAGTAAACTTAGTCTCTGTATGTACTGCAGTATTATAGGAAAAACACCAAAATGGAAGCCACGTGCTCCATGCTTCTGGATGATTTCCTGTCTGTATTCGCAAATAGTTACCTAAATGTTTGTGCGAGTTCTCCAAGGCACCGATACTTTGATGATGATATGCTGTAGATTGAAGCTGGTTAATATGCAAAAGTTTACAAACCTCTTTCATTGTGTCCGATAAAAACTCCGTTCCCCTGTCTGTTGCTATCTTCTTCGGAATACCGTATCTGAGAATCCAATTATTTACAAAATTTCTAGCTACTTCGCTTGACCTTTTAGACATTAATGGATAAGCCTCAATATACTTACTCAACTCACATTGTATAGTTAAAATGTATACATAATTATTGTAATCTCTATCTAACGGCCCTACTATATCTAAGTATATTTTCTCAAATGCCGAATTTGCCGTTGAACTAATTGTCATAGGCTCTTTAGTATAATGTGAGGAATATTTTTGTTTTTGACACTTGTCACACCTTTTTACAAATTCTGTAACATCAGCTTCTAATTTTGGCCAAAAATAATATTTCTTTATGTTATTAACCATTCGTCTTATACCAGCATGGCCACTTGTGGGTAATATATGAAAATCGTTTAAAATTACACGCTGATCGTCTTTATTAGTAATTCTTTTTGTTCCTCTTAAAATACATAAACGTGGTCCGGACCAGTTACTTATGTTATAAATTTCATTTATTAATTTTCTCACGAATATATTATTTTCCTCAGTTTTAATGAAGTATACATCTTTTATATTAATTTTCCCACAAAATATTTTTAGCTCTCTCACAAATTCGCCTGGCGATAGTTGCGATCGAGAAGCTAAGTTAATAAAAATAGTATTCATTGAGGGAACATAACTCAAGCACCCCTTCTCATGCGTTATTTCTTTCATTTTACGATATCGATTTAATTCATAAGCGCTTATGAAACGTAATTCCGTGAAATATTTCGGTTTGCTATGTATTTCTACAACTTTTGGTTGATCAGGCCAATCGTTTTCAGAAATACTAGCATCCCGTTGTTGCCTAGCCATCCGGCCACGCGTCATTACATTCATCACCGTTTGGTTCATCTCTTTCAATTCCTCCGAAGTTAAATGCAAACGCGAAAGTGCATCAGCAGCAGAATTATTCTTCCCTTTCAAATATTCAAGTATAAAATCGTATTCTTCTAATGTTAGTCTAAATTTAATTAAACGGCTTGAAGGATCTCGCATGCCAAATAAGTAGATAAGTGGCTTATGATCAGTTTGAATTTTGAATGTCCTTCCATACAAATATGGACGAAAGTGCTTTACGGCCCATACAATCGCAAGCAATTCCTTTTCAATCGTCGGGTACCTTTTTTCTGCTTTATTGAGACTACGACTAGCAAAGGCCACAGGCCTACCGTCGCTATTACACAAGACTGCACCTACGCCATATCCTGATGCATCTGTTTGTAGAATGAACTGATTAGACTCTGAAAAGTCAGGGTACTGTAGTACAGGATGAGATATTAAATTTTGTTTTAATAACTCAAACGATTTTTGGCATTCCTCATCCCATTTAAAGGCCACATTTTTCCGACACAAATTATTTAATGCATGTGCTTTTGTAGCAAAATTAGGAATAAATTTCCTGTAATAATTCACAAAGGCAACAAATCTTTTGACTTCGTCGACTTTAGTAGGAACTGGGTAGTTTTTAACAACTTCTATTTTATCAGAGTCAGGTATAACGCCATCTGCTGACACAATATGGCCCAAATAAAGCAGTTCTTTCTGTAAGAAAATGCACTTTTGAGGATTTAACTTTAGATTGACTTTACGTAATCTTTCGAAAATGGATTGTAAATTTTTTATATGACTAGGTAAATCCCTACTGAAACAGACTAAATCGTCTTGGTACACTAAACATTTTTCGTATGTTAACCCTGTCATTGCCATAGTCATCATACGAGAAAATGAACTAGGACTGGTCTTTAAGCCCATAGGCATCCTAGTCATCTGAAACTGTCCCGAACAAAAAGCAGTATACTTGCGACTGTCTGGATCTAAGCTTACATTGTAGTAACCTTGATGTAAATCCAAATGAGAAAAATACATGCAACCGGATAAGGAATCTAAAATTTCCGTTATATTTGGAAGAGGAAATTTATCATCATGTATACTGTTATTAAGTTTTCTGTAATCTATGACCAAACGCCATTTTTTATTTCCGCTCTGGTCACTTTTCTTTGGCACCAGCAAGATTGGACTGGACCATTCACTTTGACAAGGTTCAATAATATTTTCTTTCAACATTTGATGAATTTGGTTATTAATTTCATTTTTTAAAGCATGAGGCAATCGATAGGGTTTTGAAAAAATTGGCTGAATATCTGGTTTTGCTTTAATTGTGTGTTGATAAATATCGGTGGTTGATAATTTGTCCCCTTCCAAATAAAATATATCGGGATATTTCGCACATAAATTTTGAATATTAATCCTTTCTTCTTTATTTAAATTATTTAAATTTAACTTTGAAAATAATGATTTAACTCGCGATGCATTTTTCTCGATTTTATCAAAGTTACAAATATTGTATTCCTTCAAATTTTGTATATCAAGTTTTATTTCGGACAAAGTTATATCTCTTGAGGTTGTATTCAAAATTCGAACTGGTATTTTACCATTAATTGGATTTACTAACGTACTCGCAACAAACACGCCCTCGCATATTTCTTTCGTACATACCACACACTCTTCTTTTAAACTAGTATTGATATAGTGAATAGATTCTGATCTGGCAGGTAACGATAATAGATTACTGCACGAGTCTATTAGCTGTAAAGTTATTTGTTTAGATTCACTGAGCCATAATGATAGACTATTATGTTTCAAATCTATCATCGCTCCATACTTTCCTAAAAAGTCCTGTCCTAAAATACCGTGCGATGTACAAGGTAGCGTGTCAAATACATAAAACTTATGACTAATAGACTGCCCGTGTATTGTCAACTGTAAACATACATATCCGATAGCCTGTACCTTTCCACCTATCCCATTTATAGTTATATTTTCTTTGTTAAGTGGGATATCAAAATCTATAACATGCTTATGTTTTATAGCCGAAATTGAAGCCCCGGTATCTATGAGCCAATTAAATGGGTGTCTGTTTTTATAAAATAACTCTATGTAATAACTACTATCGCTGGCTAAAATACTATATGTCAAAGGCACGAAAAAAGTCATTTTCAGGCTGCGAAGTCTGAGTGGGTGAACTCGACTGAGGCTGTGCCTCATCAGTTACTGCTGTCCGAATCTGTCCTCTGAACGGTCTCCGACCTCTGGAATAATTATTAAAAATTCTACCTCGAAACTGCGCTCTGCCCCGATGCGCACCCCGTGGCTGAGGCTGAGGCTGCTGGGACCATTGTCTGGTGCTGGTATGCGGCTGACGCCACTTGTTGTTAGGGTTGCCTCGCCAACGACCAGTGTTGTACGCACCTCTAGGAGTATTCTGAAGAGGAGGCGGCCTGGAATTGTTTTTAAAGAAACGATTATTATTGTGTCTTAATGTTAACACTTCAGCTGTTGCACTTGAACCTGAAACGTCCTCATCGATTGCGGCTTGAATCGCATCTTTTAAATTTTCAAATCTCTGAGCCGTAATAATCGTGCTTATCCTACGATTTCTCAATCCGTCGCTAAACTGCCGAATTGCCTGTTTCTCGTTTATGGATTTTAAAATATTAAATTTCTCAACATTTCCTTCAGATTGAGAAATTGTAAGATCAACAAATAATTCGGATAAGGTTTTTCCAAATACATCAATAGACATATCATTTTGCTTGCAATTTAAAAATTGTTTTTGCAAAGCACTCGTAGATTTCTTTGGTAATAGTAACATTTTCATATCATTTAAAAGATTAGGCACAGTATCGTATTTTGTTGATAATTTTAGCTTAGCAGACTGCGACAGTCTACTTTTCACAATAAAAGAAATTAAATATGTCTGTGACTCAGCATTGAGAACCGAACTGTAGTACTCAATGCCATCGATAAGTTGTCGTAAATTCGAAAGTTCATCATTCATAACTGGCAATAAGCTCAAAGCTACCTTCAGGTCAAATTTATCCATTGTTGAAAAACTACTAGAACTCTCTGAAACTTGACACAACTCAATAATTTCCTCAAACAAATTGGTAATATCCTCACAATATTTTTCAAAAAGAAGAAGCTCGTCCTCGCCGAAGCTTTCCTTATCAATACTTTCTATATAGTTATTATATTGCGCAAATACAAATTTAGCTTCGTTTAACTTTGTCTGCAATATTTTACCTTGTCGCCTAGCAGGTCCTATTTTAATCAAATATTGTCTTACCACTAATAAATCATCATATAATTTCTTTAAAAACGTTGCCATATAGTTTAAAAATAGTTACGTACGCATAATAAAATATTAACATACCTGTATAAACTTGGAACGTCAGATCCTCAGCGACATAACAAGAACTGTAACATTTTTTAATACACAAGTACACCTATTTAGGTACATTAAGTTATTATTTTTAATTATTATTATTCAACTATTTACTATTTTTTATATGAATTTCAGTACCTATTTGATTACATATTTTTTTTATATAGATTTTTTTTTAAATAATAATAGCATTGATTATAATATATGTATAGGTAAATAGAGCTACAGTCCACTAAATAATGTCCATAAACTTTGCCGAAATACCGATGTACGCGAAAAAAAAAAATACGCATATTTATGTGACCGCACTTCACACGACACTTTTTTTTATCACATTTATCACACTTTACTATCGTCAATCTTCAAATCGGGGTAAACCTGGCGCCGTCGAAAGGAAAGCCGACGCACCCTGCTGCCACTCGCATTCAGCTCACACTCCTGCCGTATCCAACGCAGATGGCATTTTCGGTACATCCGGAATACTCCATACAGGACCCCCAAAAGCAGGCAAAGTACAATTATGCATAACAGAATGCTCGATGTCTTCATGTGGAATCGAAACTCCTCAATTGGCGCACCATTCGTGCCCCCTGCCGCGTTTTGCGCTATCACGATATTTTCTTCTTTAGACTGCTGTTTCCCCATTTTCGAAGCACACTTTTAGCACAATACCGTCGATGTCAGAAATTTTGTTAGGACTCATTTTATTATTCGATGATTGCATTGTCCGAGAACACGATGTTTATAATTCACGGCCCATATACGTAAAATCGGTCGGCGGCGACCGGTGTCAGAATACTCGCGCGCGTGAATCTACTTTTGGCAGGGTCGCCATGTAAAGTGGTGCCCTGAGAGAGAAATGAAAGCCAAGACTGCTGAGTAAATACTGACTGTATTTCAAATAAATCATCCATTAAATAAGTATAAAACTAGGTTACATAATGTATATAGATAATAAGTATGTTTAGTTAACACATCTACTCAATACATCTCACAAGATTTGACCCAAACAAACAGGTAAAATAAAACCGTATAATAAAAACCGTTTCACGGCGTGGACATGGTTCCATTGAAAAACTTTTAGTGCAAGGTAAAGTTGAGGGGACAAGACCTCGTGGCAGGTCCCCGATGCGCTGGACAGACCAGATTAAAGCTGCTGTGGACGCCCTCGTCCACGAATGTACACGAAGGGCAGCGATTCGTGAAGAATGGCGGCGAGTTGTGAGGCGTACCTCAAATACCGAATGACCACGACCACTCTGCCAAGAGTGCAGCGACTTAGAAGAATAAAAACCGTAATTCTGCTTGAAGTAGCGCGTAGGATGCATCACTTTGAGAACCTTTAAAGTTTTGTGATCTTAATTATTCTCAAACCAGAGATCAATAAAAGTTTTTAAATAAATCCGTAATTGTAAATGCTAAGTATAATAAAATATGAAAATTGGTTATTAGAATTGTGTTTTGTTTATATTAAAATATAATAAACATCTTGTTCAACATTTTTGGCTGGTATAAATAAATAATCACATTCATAGCTAAATCGTTTCAACTTACTATTAAATTAGCCAGTATCTAAAAGGCATTAAACAAGTATAAATTATTACCTATTTCAATAATGATGAACAACATTTAGCACACGGAAAATGGTTAGCCACAAACGGGTGACATAATTAACCGTCAGCAGTCGTTCGCAGTTTGTTAATTAGTCGCAATTGAATGGATATTACCTATTCTATTTCCCTTTCTCGAGACCAAGAGAAGTATGTGTTACGACTAGATCTGGCAGTATGGTTGGGATTCACAGTTGATTTAAAACGAAGGGTGATAGTTATCATGCACACAGACGCCATCGCAAAGTTGACTTCTACGACAAGATTCGTATGCTATAGTTAGGTCTAGGTAAATACTCAATGACAATGAGTACCGTGGAGATTGGACTGAATTACAGGGCCCAGCGACCTCAAATAGGATAGACACAAAATAGAGACAACAGAAGTATAAGTATAAGACAACAGAAGTAATATAATAAGACATACAAGCCCTTGAGCAACGCACATATAGACAGACACTGTTCACGGACACGTTAAACAAGAATGATCTGCTCATGGCTGCACCTATTCGTGTTTAGTTTTTAACCGACTTCTAAAAAAAGAAGAGGTTCTCAATTCGATGGTAAAAAAATATTTTTTGTGTTAACTTATAACTTTTTACTGGGTGTACCGATTTTAATTTTTTTTTACATTTAAAAGCTGGTGCTTGTCATGTAGTCTCATTTAAAGAGCGAGATCTGACGAGCACTTTTTGAGTTACATATTTATCTTTTATCTATAGATATAAAAGCCAAAAGTGATTGACTGATGTATTCTTTACACGTATTCTTCTTATGGGAAGGATGGATTTTTCAAAATTCAACCCCCAACGGGGTGAATAGGGGACAAATATGACAAGCATAATTTCCGCGTGTGAAGCCACGGGCAACAGTTAGTCCTTAATAATGCGTATTTTGCAAAGACTGTTTCCTTTAAGTCGGTTATTGTTGTAGTTAAATTTATTGTGTATGGAGTTAATCTTCTGTGTGTATTTATTTTATCCACTGTTCTGCTGAACCACTAGTAGGTATTCGTTCGCTTTGACTGAGGGATGGATAAACCTAATACCCCAAACATGTATTTTTATACAACATTTTCAACATAGATACTATACCTACAGACAAATCAATTAGGCATTAAGTTGCCCATTAGCCGTATATTTTATCACTTGGCAATATAGGACAAATAGGCACCCCGATTATATGCGTCAAAGGTCCCGCCATGTACGTATAATTGCGACCCTCGTTAATCGTGTGTAAAGGGCAATATAAGGGCCGAAGCTATTGATTTTGATGGCGGATTCTAATCCGGATTCAACTCATAATGATGAATTCGTAGGCGGTTAATAGACGTTTAAACTAAGTAGGTATGTATGTGTGCGAAAATGGTCTATTATTCAGCCAAGCTTGTATAGTTATCCTGCCAATAAAATGTCATCTGATATATTCTATATGATACACTAGCTTTTTCCCGCGGTTTTACCTGCGGTAGAGTGGGTTTGAAACGAAATTGTTAATTATTTAATTTAGAATTATATGTCCATGGCTTTATGCGCGTGGATATCGATGTTTTACGAATCCCACGGGAACTTTGAACTTTTCTGGGATAAAAAGTAGCCTATGTGTTAAAACAGGATATAGGCTATCTCCATTCAAAATTTTAGCCAAATCGGTTGAGTAGTTGTGGCGTGATTGA